>QVRM01002772.1:0-209690 GCA_003439945.1 Dermanyssus gallinae
AAACTCCGGTTGCGACTACCCCCCCCCCCTGCTTCAAGGAGCTGTTGTTTTTAGATAGACATAAAAGTATCACTGTGTTTTACCCAGTACCACCAGCCTCAGCCAATATCCGATTGGTCGTATTGTGTTCCTATTCGATGCAAGGATGCAGCGCAAGTACACGGGAGCACAGACAGATAATATTTCAAAGCAGCTTCACGTTTCCGCTGGCGGACGGCCACAAACAAATTACAACGATGTCGGACAAACCGTGGGTAGCATCGCAATAGAAGTGACCTCGACTTCGCCTCGGTTGCAATGTCTGCAATGATGCGCGTGTCTGCTGCTTTTGATCCTTGGTCGCCTTGTACCAATTGAGTTTCGACGGTTGTAGAGGTCGTTTCAGTTGTCAGCAATGCCTTTTTGATGCATCCATAAGCATCCACGATCAATGGCGAAGGACCTTTAGGGGCCGTTCACATGACGCACTAATGTAACTTTGGGTCAAAGGTCGAAAAGTCTCGACGTACCACTGCTAGGGTGTTGCGTTTCGCATCGTTTTCTACTACCATTCAGTTTTCTCGACCGAGAAGGACCAAAGCTGCTAAGAGCACATGATCGGCACTTTGGCCTACTCCAATATCCGCAATCATAAGTTCACTGATCGAATGCATAAAGTCATTTTTCAAATTGTGCCTGTGTCATTAGGCAAATGGGTTTGGGGTAGCGATTATTGTTGGCACAGAATGTGTCGCAAAGTGTTTCGGTTTAAGTGAATGGCCTGGACCTTCTTTTTTTTTTTTTTTTTTTATATAAGTCTATTTCTGATTTCTGAAATGCTATGATAGACTGTATGCGTAGTCCGTAGTCATATGTCACGCGCCTGATCCCGTGCAGGTAGTAATCAGTAACAGTAGTATATTGTAATAGTTGCCTTATGAAGAAATAGTTGCCTAGATGCGAGGAGATTAAGATATGTGCGTGGCTGCATAACGCCTGTTGAACAGCACTGATAACGGGAATATCAGAGATTAAGAGGGCGTATTCTTGCTGATATATATGCCGACAACGAGCGCTACCGAGTGTGCAGACGTATTGCAAATGATTAATAAATCATCATAATATATTCTATGTTTTAAGCATACGATGCGTCTACTATACATGTGCATAATGCATCCAGTATAGTTTAGTACTGGCGAGAAAAAGAAATAAAAAATAGAAGTTCGAATTTTGTATTAGTTTATGATAGTCTCAAACACCTTGTCGCGCTTTTGCATGAATTAATAGAAGACTGTTCTATGGAATCGTCTTTTGAATAATTTGTCGAAAATGCGACCTACTATTAGAGATTTTAGTTCTAAGCATGGGGAGCAGATGTCGCGGCGTGGTTTAGAGGGCTAGTGAACTAGTCATGACTATCATCTATTGACCGAGCAAGGTGGCTTAGTGGCAAAGCCTTTGCCTTGCATTCGGGAGGACCGGGTTCGAGACCCAGACCGGCCACTCTTAAATTGGTTTGCATGGTTTCCAATTTAGACAATGTAAATGCCGGAATTGGAGTAAACTTAGCCATGACATGAAAAATCCGTACACGGGCAATTGCCTTACGGGAAATCTAATTTAAAAAAAAAATCATCTACCGGGGTGTCTCCGGTTCGATCCTTGCTGTTGATTGAAGTTTCCTTGCGACCATATCGCCGAAGCACAGCGACCATGCTGGCCACAAGGACTGTTGAGGAAACCCCAGATATCTAAAAAATCCGCTTTTTGCTGGCACCTATAAGCGCACTAGTTTAAAAAAGTGGATGGTATGGAGGGTCATAGGAAGATATATGAAAAGAGAGAGAGAGATAGAGAGCAGAGAGAGATATGATAGGAGAGATATATAGAGATAAGAGATAATAGAGAAGTAAGATAGAAGATATATATATAGGGTAAGAAGTATAATCGATATTAGGAATATATAGTATGAGATATATGACAAAGATGATATTACATAATATATATAGATATATATATATATATATATATATATAATATATGTATATATATATAGATATATATATATATATATATATGTATATATATATATATATATATATATATATATATATATACATATATGTATATATATATATATATATATATATATTCCGCTCACGAGAATATTACCACGGGGCATTTAAAATGCGATTGTGACTGAATTGGGCCAACCCCTTAATTATTGAACCCACTCAGCATCTGCAGACTATAATTTTGTTCTGCTTTGATTGAATATATAAATATATATATATATATATATATATATATATATATATATAAGTTATTCAATTAAAACAGAACACAATTATAGTCTGCAGATGCTGAGTGGGTTCGATCATTAAGAGGTTGGCCCAAATCAGTCACAATCGCATTTTAAATGCTCCGTGGTAATATTTTCGTGAGCGGAGTCCACAACGCAAATATTTGACACATGTTTGCTTATGTTCATATGTGGACAAACTCCGCATACATAATTAATTTTTGAGGCAGAAAAAAACCTAACGTCTGCTTACGCCAGCAAATACATTAATTTGAGGTAGGACCGTCCTCCGACGAGTCTTGTTGCCGCAACAATCTAGCCTTGCTTTGAGCATGGAGTCACTTGCATACTTTATTCTATATTTTCGTCTAAAGCATCTCTAGTTGTACACTATTTCAGTAGTGCAGTTTAATGCACAAAGATGTACGCAAAATACAGGTAAAGCATCAAAACGTAGATAGTCAAATAGAAACATTGAATCGTAGATAGATTAAGATAGATAGAAAAATAGAATCGTAGAATCGATAGACAAATAGAAAAGTACAATCAACACAATATATTAAATCTAGTGTACTCATATTTGACATTTGCGTCACTTTCGTGAAAATGAGAACACTAACAACAGATGAATTTATAACTCCAGAATTAGCACGGTTAATGTACATTGGGCACACATATGTGAACACCAGATTGGGCACACATAAATTTAAAACAAAAAGCAAATTACTGACGATTTTGCTCTAGCCTTTTACCCTGACAAGAGCAACAGTCTTAAAGCGAATACTTACATGGCAGTACCCAGTTTAACTCAATACGTTACTTTATTAGAAAGCGACTTTGCCATTGCAGTGGTGGTACTGTATGATATCTACCACATGTTTAGATAGCGCACATTGTAGTACTAAGCGACATTGACATAATTTCTGTCCTGGAACAGCAATTGTTGGTTGCAAGCCAGCATTGCTAGAGCCACGATATTGCTGTTACACAGTGATGATCAGCGGGCACGAGTGACAGCCAAACTATGCATCAAAGTATGCATCAAGTTGAGTAAACGAAGCAGTGTAAACTCAACTGACAAATTGAAGCCATAGTTTTCTGTAACTGTTATTGTTAA
This sequence comes from Dermanyssus gallinae, assembly GCA_003439945.1. Lineage (NCBI taxonomy): Eukaryota > Metazoa > Arthropoda > Arachnida > Mesostigmata > Dermanyssidae > Dermanyssus > Dermanyssus gallinae. Next base: position 3,399 of record QVRM01002772.1, read on the forward strand.
AACATTGTTATGGTTATTAAGTATATGCGTTTATGAGGAACAAATTTTGCCCATTCATAAAACAACGGCTTGTCCTCAGGTATATTTAGGCAGAAACTGTCAATGACATTTGTCTACACACAGTATATCTTGCGCATGTCGGTAATGATCAGATGTATCCGTGCAAAATCGTAAGCGGGCATAAAGCTTACACAATTATTAAGTCATGTTCATCGTACGAAAAACAAAACAATCACTACAAAGCTACAATATTAGAAAACATAAAGTGTCCTTATAAGTTTACACACATATACCAACATAATTATCGGGTTATAAAACCCGATTCTCAATTATTTAAATAAAATGCATTATATTCTAATAAAACGCTGTGCGCTGTTTACAATTAAATATATGCATATATTACTTTTCATAGATTGACATGTGCATACATTTATTTAAAATAATGAAAATATAGTATACTTTCGTAGCGTTGATAAAAGTGTAACAAATATTTGGACACCATTTCTTTCGGAAATATTTTCATGGTTCTACCCTCTATCAATTTGTGTCAAGGTGCAGCCTCAAGACCCCTTCTGTTAATATGATGTAGCCCAATACAAAAAAAAATAGGAGAACCGCTTACAGAGTTAAAATAGATTTAGAGATACGATATTTACATAGATCATAATGTGCACAATTCGCCCAGAAAGCTAGACAAAAAGAACGGTAACTCGAAAAAATACAGCATAGCTGCTGTATGATTGCAGCACAAAATTGAAACTCATGAGCTACGCCGCAATATACAACTTCTTGCCAGTACCATATTTATTCGCAAACGAGGAGAACAACCAAAAGCATTTCCCCTAGATAATCGATTCTTTGAATGAAAATTCACAAAATTACTAGAAAATTGCTTTTTAAGGATTATTAAAAAAATTCAATTAGGTGAATCACCTAACCGCGGTAGAATTATTCGGCTTCAGACAAGCAAAAAATACACTACATATCGCTCTGGTTGTGCCGACGCAGCGTCGACGTTCCGCCAGATACTTTACGCTGATGATAGGGTGCACACCAGCAGATAGATAGATTAATAGGTAGGTAATACATCGTCACAGTTTCTTGTTTGCGTAGGTTCGTTAGTTAACGAGTACTAACCGAACGGCTTTTCTGGGTCGGCCGGAGCCTGGCCTGGCGGCACGACGGCCAGTTCATGGACGAATTGACCACCGTCGCCGCCGCCAAAGTGATTCGTCGTATCCATGTGGTTGTGGCTGTTGTGGTTATTGTGGTTGTTGTTGTTGATGCTGTTGTCGTCATCAACCGAGTGGGCGGCCACCGCCGAATGCGGGGTCTGGTGGTGATGCGACAACATGCCCCATGAACCGTGGTGAGCGCGACTTCGGTGAGGTGCGGAGAGCCTTGGCTGCTCCGCACCACTCCTCGACTCCCAGGGTTCACGCAGGGGCAGTTTCATGCCGCCGTAACGGCCGCCGCCGCCACCACCACCAGTACCACCACCACCGCCGCTGCTGCTGAGGTGCAAAGCTTCCACAACGTCAATGGCAGTTAGCTTGCACGCGGCCAACATGAGGCCGCAGAGCGCCGCACGACACCACAGTGACCGGTAATGATGAATGGTGGAACCCCTGTCTTTTATCCAGCGAGTCATTGAGGAGAGCAATGGCACGTTTGCACTTCACTGTTGCTACTGCTCGTTCTGTTGCTGGTTAAGATGATGGTGGTGGTGATGGTGGTGGTGATGGTGGCGTTTCTCTTGCTTCTGCGGGTATTGCTGCTGGTGCTTCTTGCACTGGGCTCCCGCACCGTTGCCGGTCATACTGCTTTTTGACGCACGCGTATATAGGTCGTCGTGTTGGTCACAGGTTCGATTGACTTGAGCCCGCCTCTTGGTCAGCAGCAACAAGAAGCCTATAACCACGAGCCACATGCACAATGAACTGAACCACGCACTCAACCACGCTCGTCAACAACAACCGCACGGCACAGAGATCGTGCCGCATCGAAACAAAACAGCTTGGTCACACATGTGACGGCGAAGTAACGCCGAACACTGGCACACGCCACCATCAATAAACACTTTTAATCATCGGCCATCAATAGCACAAAACACCCGTATGCCTATCGCCTATAGCAATATGAGCAATAAAAGTACTACTACTCCTACCACCACTACGGTTACGACTACTTCAACATGCCGTAATTCCTCTGTGTCTCCGGCTCAACGCAAGCTAGCCATGATGATAGTGGTTGCGGCGCTGCACGGCAAAGCCACGAGTATCCTTCTCGAACGAAGAAGCGCAACCAATCGATTCGTTATCCGTTTGCAACTAACCATTCTCACGTCAGCCAACGCGTAGCAAATCTAGTTAGCTGAATCAGGCGGCGGATTTCGTTTGCACTTCACCAGCTCGCGCAAGTCATGTCAGACTGCCAACGAACGCGCTTGATGGTCGTGTCGCTCGCTCACTGTAGCCGCCTAGACGCACGCACGCTGGGCAAACATGCCGCATGAACCGCACAGCGATCACGTGCTTCGCACAACACGCGCACCATTGTCACTGGACGAAGCCCCCTACTCGTCGTCGAGAGACGTTCTCCCCCGGGATCCCCGTAAGGGGGCGCTTCCGTAGCCCGCGAGCGAAGCGCCACGTCCTCTCCTAAGGTCCTCTCCACGTTAGCCAGCTACTCTCGAGCCAGTATTCCAGACGAAGACGAAAAGCTGGACGAGGAGGAGGGCACCTCGGTTGCCTATTGCGGCCGCCAGCCTACTGCAGGGCCCGTTTCAGGCACAGCGTAGGAGTGGAGCCCCGCAAACGGGCTCGAGAGGGTGAGTGTCGTCTAGACTTATAGCGACAGCGGCAGCAACCATTACAGAGATTTCCGCCCGGCATTGACAAACTTTTTGGCCAGGAACAGTGGGTGCTCTCCCGCGCGCATCTACTGTTTCTGCTGGAAGGAACTAATGCGCACGCTTCTAGAGTGATCTTCGTACAATGGGGATGCCGTTTTGCGCAGGTGAAGTGCACTTATGAAAGGCGTAACTGGCGGAGACACGACAAAGATTTAAAACCATTGTCATCAATGAACAACAAGAAACGAGAAATAGCAACAATAAATAGAGCGACATAATATTCCGACTGGCGTAGCGAAACGCCCCCGCGGCTTGGTGTCAGCAGAAAGGGCAAAAATGACAGCCAAATAAACAAGTAGATATTACAATTGGACAACGTCTACACAGATGAATTAGGACAATAATATACATTCAAATAACCATGAGATTAACAAAAATAATATTAACAAAATAATTTTTACACGATGTGGCATGTGTACTTTCCACAGCACATCAAGCATTATTGTCATTATGATTGTATAAAATATATTCCACACATATCTAGTACTTGATGTGTTATGTACACTGCCCACTCGGTCTTAAGGTTAACATTAAGGTTTAGAGCATAACCTATCTGTTTGCTAAAGAGACAAAAGGTTTCTCCGTACAACCCCAACTAGCACTATCGATAATCAAACAGCCTAACTTGTTTCCACCATACCGATATAAATGACCTGTAACAAAAGGCGGCTGTATTCGGTAGAGATAGGCCTAACCACTTGCCTATTTTTTTTTCTTTTTTTATATCGGTTCTACTCGATCAAAAATTAAGTCATCAAATGTAAACTACAAACTTTCCAAGGGACACAAAGAGCAAAGAAGATAAATCTGTAGGGGCACCTTTTTGTTTTAAAATAGATAAGCGTCACAGCTAAGTCTTACACATAAGCCAAGTCCACAGCGTACGTTACTAGGGAACAATCTACAATGTATGTATAGGGACATTGTAGATACGAGTATAGCAACAGCACGAATGCGTGTGTCTTTCAGCGCTGCTTAAGAACCGGCAATTGATTTAGCACAGCAAGAGGAAACATGTCCAGATACAAGACTACACGGGGCTCACGATCTATTTTATCTGCATGAGGCAAGACTGCTCACCGTGACGTATTGCAACGAATTTGGTGCTTGTCGAAAGAGAATGTCATCTTTGCTTTTTTCTAATGGAAGCAGCATGGATGGAAGCCCAATCGTTCATAATTATATTTCGTCTCGAAAAGCACCAGCGGCTATCACTAGACGCTTTGCGTGACTTAAAGTATAAAATTACACCCTAGACCACTTCATTAAAATACAGCTTTTAAGGCTGCGGTTCATATCATCCCGCGGCATTTACAGGCTTCTTCCGCCACTTTTTTGGCTCACGAAAGGTCTTCACAGCCTAATTTCTGCGCAGTAAGACAATCATGCACTCGCGTCCATAGCACTCATACAACAGATTCCTGATACAGTGAGATAACGCGTGCTCGCGACGTTCTCCTTCATTTTATTTAAATTAAAAAAAAGGACTCTAGTATTGGGTTTTCTCTGAATGCCAACTATCACATGCGTCGGATCATTTTATCGGATCAATCGGCATAGAAAAACGCTGTGTTCTATTGAACCTGCGCGATCGACCAGCGTAGTAGAGCATAAAATATGCAGGAACTAAAAGAGCCCATCTATGGCAGTCAGAGATCCTAAACAATGCACTGCAACAGAAGGCCCATTAATCTGTTTAACCGTGCCACTATGTTCTAGAGTCTTAACAAATCTAGTGAATTACTTAGCGGTTGTGGCAGTCAAAATATTGGAACACAGAAAGTTCACAGATTAAAAAGCCATACAACTGCAGTAGTAGCAATTATTAATTAAAATTGATGAAACAAAACATTAAAAAGAGAGCTTAACCTCAGGACACGACAGCGCTAAGGTTTGTATAAATGTAGTTAGGCTATACAAGTAGAGAATCCTGCAATATATTGCAAAAAGAGTTCTCGCCAAATGTTTGATATTTTATTTATTCAATTTATTCGCCCTTCTGTGGGTAGGGACTATTGAACTTACAACAGAATTAACTAAATTGGCAACAAGTATGTACATATTCATATATAGATATATACGCATGTATATATCCTGGTGTCTGTCATAGAATCTTCTAAACTGGACGGATCTGTTTTAGTAACGTTAAACTTTAATCCTTGTTCAGAAACTGTGGAGGTCAGTGAGACTAGACCTTTGTAGACCTAAAAACTTCTTAGGCCTGGCTAAAATACTACAGCGGGAGCAGGTAGGTAGAAGAAGAAGCAACATATTTCTGGATGGGCACTTAAACCTGATTAGGGCCAGGAGTTTCACGATCGGTGCGGGTTAAACCTGGAGGTGACCAGGACAAACTGGACTAATAGTCTGATATCAGATTTTTGGAGGTGCTGCGATTCAGTCAGTTTAAGAGCTATTTCATTAGGTCCAATATTCCAATACTAACATCGATATGCTAAGCGGCTCCGAAGATGCAGACGGCATGAAACACACCACTCTGAGCTCCGACACTCTTAGCAAAACAAGCCACACGGGGCCCACGGCCCCTCCCCGTGATATAATGAAGTTTTGAAAAGAAACTACAGCAGGGCTGGACACACTCCAGATATTCAGGGTAAACTTATTAAGTATATATCGGACGGCTTGCCAAAATTGTTGTATAACTTGGTGGCCTGCTAGAATTTGCAATGCGAAGAGCTCAGATTGGCGTAGTGGTGGCGACCGACGAGGAACACTTCAGATTGGCGCGTGGTGGTGACACAGCGTAATCAATGAACGTGGACTGGGTCACGGTACAAATGCTGAGATAGGTATGCCAATAGGAACATCAAAAAACAAGCCCGAGAAGGATTTTGTTTGATTAAAGATAAACAATGTTGCTACATGGAATTGCTAACTCTTCGGAGGACAGAAAAAGGGAAGCCAGATTTGTATCCTTTTGGGCGGAACTGGGACCAAGACAAAACTAAGGTGGTGCATTTAGCTGGGAAACTCGCTGGTGCGGCACGCGAGTGCAGGCCACACTTCAAATTCAAGGTATTTCTTATTAGGATATTTGAGCTATTGAGGTGTAGCTCAAACTATTTCTTATGAAGTTGTTTCTCTCTTAGAGTTGTAACATTATTTATACCTTCACTAAGATTAATTGTCCATAATACAATAAATTTACAGAAATAATATTTGTTATATTTTTTTATAATAATTTTTATTTTTATAGTCTGAGAAGTTATATTATTAGCAGAGTTGAATCGAAATATTTTCGATTTTGTTGAAGTTTAATCTGATTTAGACGTTGCACTCCTCAGAGAAGCTTGGTGCTGCCACGTTCGATTGGGTAGAAAGTTTTGCACTAGCTAAGGAGCACCTACATACTGCTAGAACCAGCTCCATCCACTTTTTGATGTATCAAAAACGTGGCTAAGATTATTTTTGACACCTTTCGAACGTTTGACTTTTTGTGTTCAATGATTGGAGCAGATGGTAAACCGAAGAAAATTCAGTGAAATGGCCTAACAATCATATCAGCATAGTAGAACACCCAGAAATAATCCAGGATTCTGTGGCAGGTCGATGCATTTGGATGGGTGCTATCATGATAAAATACGACGCATGTATAGTGCACCACACCTCCCCAGTCCTGTCAGGCACGCGGCATCATTTTCGTGCTGTAAAGGACTGTATTTTCAACAGTGTTGGGCTCGGTGTCTAGTTTTAGCCATAACGTAACTAGTTCCGTTGTGTGTATGTGAACCATTTATCATTGTAAGTAACCAAGTTGTCGAGCCCGAATTCGCGTGCGCCTTGCGACCGGACGAGATATACAGGTGCACGGGTTCGATTCTCGCCGTTGCTCACTTGTATTCATGGGGCCGGTCTTACGAAACAATGCGAAAGCGACTCCGTAGACGTTAAATGTTGGCTGAGGGTCGGTAGGAAAGGGTTATAGGTAACCAAGTTACAACACATTATACCAAGTACCGTACCATATTTGCTGCTGCTTCTGGTAAAAATGCAAAACCAAGCTTAATAAATAAATGTGTTTAATTTCGCCAGGCATGTGTATTTAGATTAACTTCCTGATGAACACAATTGAAGAAACTAAATTAAATCAAATAAACACCGTTATGTACCATGCATGATGTGACACACTCACAAGTGGGGGGCAGACACGATAGCCTTTTCTGCAAAATACCCTTAATGGTTACAATAATAAGTAATTCGCTAATTGTGGGAATCGTAAACTCAATAATGAATAATTTACTTTGAATTAATTTTTGTCTGAAAAGGATGACTCCATAAAAAACGTTTCTAATGCTTTATTACAGATACTAACCAAAATATTTGACCTTCGAAGAAGATTATATATGAACCTAATGTCAGCACTAAGAATCAGCGCTTTTGTTTGCGAGCCGTTTATGTGCAATATGTGTGGAGAACTGGTAGATTCCAGTGATTTACGCCCACTGAGTTGCCTGTTGGGTATAGGTAGATCGTTTAGACATGCTAAACTAAACAGTGCGATTATAGAGTCTCTTAGGAAAGCCTGTATATAGCCTACACTTGAACCGAGGTGTTTAGTGTTCGCTGGCGAAGCAAGACCTGATGGGTGACAATTGCATTATGGTCACATGGGAAGTCCTTATTCTGGGATGCAACGGTTTCGTGCACAACTGCGGCTTCCTAGTTACATCACAGCTCAGTTGAGCCGGGGTGGGCAAAGCATGCGGACGCCAGAAAACGGAATAAATACGCTGGACTAAAGATTGGGAAGGCGGCTGGATATACGTGCGTTTAATGCGTGTCGGGACAGCCTAGTGACGTTTATTTTATAGTGGCTCAATATAGGGCTCTGACATATGTTGCGAGTCGTCGGAGTTTGCGCTTGCCGGCCACAACACGGTCTAGATTGCAGCCCGTATGGCGGAGACCCCCGCTACCTGATCCAGGGTATTAACTTACCTGGTGCCCATATGAGAATAGGATACGGTTACAACAAAGCCAAAGAGGAGTGGCCAAATAAGGAAGGTTCTGAGATAACATTGCTAAACAACGTTAGTTTTTGCACCGCTTTGCATGTCACAAAGTCTGTCACATTTACGTGCATTGCTTCTATCTACTTCTTGCTAATGCCCATAAGGAGAGGGCATTTACGCATAAACTCTTTTTTCATAACTGTGTCAAGCAAGGTTATTATGTCGGAAAACATCAGCAAACGTACCGTAGAGCAAATGTCGTCCTTCGCCGTGCGCTCCACGTGACTCACTTATCAGTGTTATTTGCTTAGTCAAGGTCTTGGTCTTCTGGAGGTTGTCTCGGGAGAGTTGTTAAGGTAAACCTCTAAGCTATTCCCATGAAGTGCCCAGGACTGCTTTTAAGCGCCTTTAGCACTCTGTCTCAGAATGCTTAGCATCAATATGAGCATGAGCATGAAGCTTGTGGCAAAGTCCTTGTTTTTACTCAAATCAGCAAATGTTACGTGATTGCTGACATGCATGGCTCTCTGACACCTCTTGGTATTATTCGTACCAGGCAGCAAATGTAGGAGAGCATTTGTATACGATGTAAAATTCGATGAAATGACACGGATGGCCGGTTGGAGTCTGGGTCATACCCAAACTGCTTGCCATATAATAATAAATATTAAACTAAATTATAACAAGAATCGTGGAAGCATACGGTGCGTGCATACCCGTTCTGTGCATTTTCAGACCTTTCAATGTTCCTATTTTTCGTCGACATGGCTCGCATGTGTGCGCAAGCTAGGCAAACATGTTGAGTTCGCTATTCTTTTTCATCGTTAAGGTCTGTGAAATAAGCCATAGGCTTACTGACCAGTAGGATGACGTTTCGGGCGTTACCTGCAGTCCTGGCAGAAGAAGGTAAGGTTTCACTTCGAAGCTTTCAAAAACGGCGACTAGAAAAGTTTTTCCCGACACGTCCTCTTAAAAGGTAAGAAGCTTATCGACTATTTGTTTATTTAGCCATCAGATAAAAGAAACTTAAACCGTTCCGGGATTTTAAAGAGCCCGTTAATCACCTTTGACGTTGTTTGGCATCGTTCAGTGTTTGATGCCTGGGCTCGCCTTGCGTGCTTATTGCGTTTAATTTTCAACCGGTTTAGGTTTCCCGGGCGAAGGAAGGTCACAGACTACCGTTTTACTATTGTTGTCGATCACGGGCACGGCAAAAACCTTCGCCGCTTCATATGAGTTGCGTTTATCAGGTTGTGCTGCTAGCTGAGAGCTCTCCAAAGTGATTTCAAGAGCATCCCCAATCGGGGGGGGGGGGTGATCTCAAGCTTGTAGATATACCTGTTCTTACCAGAGCTTGTGTGCTTGAATTTCAGCGCAAAGTCGACGGCCTGAACATGTTGACTACGAGAATAGTCACCACCGCAATTAGCGCACGCTGAAGCCGACGGGATTAATACATTTAGATTTGTGTAAAAGCAGGGTTTATTTTAGCAGGAAGGGTCCTGCATTACCCCTTTGAGATACTTTTGTTGTCTTTGGAGCCACTATTAGAAACAGTAGAAACAGAAATAAAGTATAAAAATACGACTTGCCTTTAAACTGCGTTCTTCATCTCTCTGTAAAGTGTGTGATGGGGCGTTTATAGATTTCTTACTGTCTGGCCCAGCATACGTAGCTATATGATAGTTACCCTTAGAAATATGAACTTCATTCTTTAACACGAACTTAGAATACTAAGTACTTGACACATGATAAGTAACGTGCACGACCCTAAAAATGTTATGTATCTATGAAAGGTGTTATCTACTGAAGTTTATAGATCAAAATAGTGAAGAAATCATACTTGTTCGTTTTATAGTTATAATGTAGCAGATGCGTAATTAAAGGAGAACGCTCTGCGCCGGTTGGATTTTATATATAGCGTAGCTTAAAACATAATTTTGTAGAGGGAGTGCGTGTATTGTGGTGACAACCTTAATCTATACAATTGCTTGCTTTTAGTTACCTGCTTTGCTTTCAAGCTATCACTATCTCCATACAGAAACATGCGCTAGGCCGAGAGCTGTAGTATTTTCATTTGTAGTCCTTTACCTGCAAAGATTCAGAGTAATGTTATATATTAGAGAGGTTCACTTAGTCTCGCATGCAACCAATCTGGTTATAACATGCAAGTACAGACTGTCCACTAAGTGTTTACAAGGACGGTTGTTATTTAAATGTGGAAGCTTGTGAGCCTACATATCTGTAGTATGACGCTGAAGTTTTAACACAGTAAGCTAAGCAAATACAGCCCTGCATGCATACCTATACAAGGTAACATAGCTTAAAGTGTAAATATTAAAGAAAATATAGCTAACCAGGATATTCATAAACCGAGTCGTTCTATTGATTTTTTTGGTAAAAAAAATCGTCTAGTATATAGGCGCTTTTCTGAACGCGGCCATAGAATCCGAAACCACTCAATCAGCGTAGGTTTGTCCTACCGATACTATCGATTTAACTTATTGACAAAGCATAAATAATGGCCGATTATAGGGCAGGCTAAAACCGGTTTCTATAGGGCAGTTTAATAGCACGATTCTATAAAGCACAATTGCATTCACAGGAAAAGAATCTAACGCTAGCACAATGAATGGCCAATTATCACATCTAAGTTGTAAACTGATTTATATGTTTCGACAATTTGATTCTAACTCCCTTCTTTAGTATTTCCACGTCAGAATCTATCTGTTCGGCTCGTAGTACAGGTGGCGCCTCCTACGGCCTCCGCCCAAAACCGAATAGCGGTGACCAGTGCGCTCTCTATGGAGCACCGCCGCATTTCCCCAAAGTCAGTCGAATTTGTGTTTCCGCTTCCATCCACCGGTGGCGCCACCAGTATTACTTGCAGCCAGCACTGAAATGACTAACTTCCCTTCGCTCAGTAACTTAAAATATCTTCTAACACGCCGTCGTTTATTTTGCAACTCCTAGATACTTCGACAGCACTAGTTTTCAGTTTTAGCAAGACCTATTGCTTTAGTTCATGTACTACGGATGATAAGAATACAATGAAAATCATAACCCGTGAGGACTCCAATACGTATAAAAGACAAAACATGTTGTACATTGTATTGTATACGAAGTGTACTGAAATTTTGTAAGTGGTTGAAGTGATTGTTCAGGCCAACACTAAATAAGCTTTATTAATTAACCCACTAGCTCTGTGAATTCAGCTATTATTATATCTGCCTGACAAATTCCTTATGTGTATGCGTAAGTGTAACTACGGAAGTGTCTCACTAAAGTTTTCCGGTTTGTTTTGCTTATAAATGGCTTAGACCATTCATCAGTTAGACGCAGACATCGGTGGCGGCTTTTATTGTTCGAGTTTGGTTCAAAGAAGGTAAGAAAATGAGGTTCGGCGATTTTCAACTAGCCGAAAATGCAAGAGCAACCAATGCTTGCATTAAGTTCTGCTAAAAACCATTTATTCTAACGGAATGAGAATGTTACAACCTGCTTATGGTGGTCAAGCAGTGTCCCCAAACACGGTGTAAGCCTGGTAGCGTCGATTTCGCGACGTCGTGAAGAGACCGAAGAGGACCCGTTCAAATGTTTGCGTTTGTATCGTACTTAAAAACTGCTGAATTGCTATTAGGTAGACACCTAAAAAAATGGGGATATCTTATGGATCACTTGTAACAGTTCTGATCGATATTTTTGCGTCAGCTAACTGGCAGCGAACTGCGTTCCAAAAATGTTTCCAACAGAATTTCCACCAATTAAACTTCTATTGGCAAATGTCCGAATTGAGTTTTCGAGCGGTAGCAGAGGACTCTGGATTGATTCCGAGTGTAACAGGAGAGGACTCACGGGTTACAACATTGAGACCAACGTGCAAGCACATTCATGGTGCCTCTAATGGGAGTCGATCAAAGAAATATAGACAGAGCAGATTTAACATCGAGGTGTTTTTGGCTTTTTTTTTTACTAAAAGGGTATCATGTTTCACGGATTTCTTGCCACCTAGTGTAGAAAAACTCATTCATTATGCTCACTAAGCTAAGACAGCAGACATCCCCACCGATACGCTTAATTGACTAGGTCCGGGCCGTTAAACAGTTGGTCTGTAGTCGGTGGCGGACACCTATCCGTGTTTGTAATAAGCCTAGACAGTCTTTGAGTAGGCCGCGATAATATGACAATTTTAATTTGTTGCCATATAATCTGTGTCGTATGTCTTGCCTTCTATGATTCACGGACCAAGGAAATTACTACATGACAGCAGGTGCCGGCAGATGAACGCAAATGATGCGTTCATCAAGGGGAGACACGCTGGAAAGAGATTCATAGTTACTGCCGCAAATTTTACGGCAAAATAAGGACTTTTACCGCAAAATTTATCCGAACATCTAAAACGATTACCTGAGAACATCTGACAAAAAAGGCCTAAACTCTAGGCAAACAACTCGTAGAAGCCCGATCATGACAATCGACCGGTGCACACAGCGTTGCTGGTTTCGAATTACTTGATAAAACATTCGATTTCTATCTTTTCGCAACCTCAATATTTGCCGGATCTGGCTTCTGTTCTCACGGATAGCACACACTAAAGGGTTAGCGTTCGAGTCTAGAGAGGAGAAAAAGAAAAAAAAATCGCGGAAACAACTCAAATCGATTTCGAAAGGCGCGTTTAAAGAGTTTGAAACAGTGGAAAGAAAGACGGAATACGTGCACTGCGGTATCTAATTTAAATGGCTATATCATTACAAGTATTTAATATTTAGAACAGAATGATTATATTGTTTAAATTTAAAATGTTATACACATATAGTCTGAAGTGCAAAGACAAGCAACTAATTGGATTATGTTAAGAAGATTATGTCAGATTGTTATTCTTGCGATCTATATTGTCATATAAATTAACGACAAAGAAACAGAGCACTTGTTTTTATTAATATATATATATATATATATATATATATATATATATATATATATATATATGAAAGAACAACATGGGAAATTCATGATGCACAGCGGGCGTCGTTATTAAAACCTCGGTAGTGTGGGAATCACAAAGTAACCGCAATTTAATCGTTCTCATTGCTGCCTGTCGGCGGTGGCCACAGTACAGCTTTAAGAATTCTTCATACCTTTACCATAGCTTTAACTTGTTTGGCAGAGCTTTTTATAGCTGCTATTTTTGCTTCCAAAGTAAATTCTGCGAAATTTCTTGCCACTAATTGGGAGCCACGGTCTTCGAAGAGCGCCTCTATGAGGGCTTGGCATTTCAAAGAACCTCCAAGTCTTAGATTGCGTGTAGGGTAATCTCCCTCAATGCTAAAGAACGTTGATGTCACTAAGTGCTCATCCAGACATGTATGGTATGAAGGGCGAGACATTTCGAATAATTGCATTTGTTATTTTTGTAAAATCAATGTATAGTAAATATGTAGAGCTATTGCCTGGTGTCCACCAAGGCTCCGTCCTCTGTTCAATCGAGTAGCTCTCTGTCGTGGGTAGTGACGACCAATGCCAGGCCTTTTGCGTAGGCAACGGAATAGACCCCCGGGGGATGTGGGGGTCAAGGTACTCCATCATAGCCTTGGTCCCTACTAGTACAGATACTTGGAGCTGACACGAGCTGTGACTGCATAGTCCCCGCATTCGTATAGAGGTATTTGACCTTTCGGTGTGACGTTAGAATATATCGTACGCAGAAACGGCTTCTACAATTGTTGATTGTCACATCGAAGAAGCGGTCAAAGAATCAGCGCTCACAAATAATGAAAGTGCCCGCGCGTCGTTGTTCGTAAAATAAAGTTGACAGTGACGGAAGGCTTACAACATTCCGCTCTATATCACAACTTCAGAGCCTTCTCTCTGGACGCTTTCAATCAGCCCTACGTGTTTTCACCGGCCGAATGAGCAGTATAAAAGTCTGGATAGCACAATTGCTTTATACAGGCGAATATTTATATTTGGGTCTTTAGTCATGAAACAACGGAGTAGCGTGTTCACAAGTATAGACCAAAACAAGGAATTTCGGAACAGCTCCATCCCATTGCCACTACACCAGCAGCAGACGCCTTCGACAGCGAACTATCGGCCGCGTAGCACTTAGCACAAAGCTCAAGCAAATAAAAATAAATACCATCTGCAAGGTAGCACTCAGATAGGCTGTAATTAAGTAGTGAGCATATTTGAGATCGCCTATTCTAGGTATAGCAAGCACCCACTTTTTCATACATTCAACGTTAAGCCTAACCTGAACTCTAGGTTACTGAATATAGTACATAGAGTATCGAATTTAAGCATCTTTTAAACTAATATTTATCTAAATCAGAATCTAGTATCGTCTTAGAACGAATAGCTACACATATAACGTAAAGCGCTTTCTGTCAAGGCGTCACACACAAACTGGACGACACTGAAGCACTCAGTGAAGCGGCATATTAGCATTATACCATAGAGCGCATGTGTGGCTTCGAGACTACCGCGTTGATTGTATTTCCTGCTATGCCGAAGCGCAAAGCGCATATGTATTAAAATTCTGTATGGCTGCCACTCCGGGATTTCTAGGCAAGCGCCATGCTAAAAGTGGAAACGAGAGAGCTCCACCTTGTTGTTGGAGTCTTACCCGCACGCACGAGCTTGATGAGCGTCTGCTTGTACATGGTATGCGCACGATCGCATATGTGTAACAATAATGCTGAGCCCGGTCATTGAATGGTGTCACGTTGGTAACATGCGGCATAGCGCTGGCGGGTGCGAAATCGCGCATCCTGAGAGAGAGACAGAGCCGAAAGAGAAACTTTTCACGACGAAATGTGGCAAAAATGCCTCCGCTTTGCCTAATTGCAAGTCGGGCTGCTGAAATAAGGACGCGAGCGGTATTCAACGGCCACCACTAAGAAATAGCCAGGCAATTGCACGACTACGACTCTCCAGAAAAAAACGTCCTTTTTCGTCAATTCGTCACGTTGAACGCGGTTATGTGAGTGTCGATCGACGACGACGACGAGATATACTTGATTGTGTTCTGAATGGATCAGTAAATGTCGTGACACGTCAGAGCTGGTTTTTATTCGATCGTCGTTCTTTACGCATTGCCGCTTTTCCCATGTACTTGTACTTACAGGCAACATGCCTTTTTGCTGCTTCGTCAAGGCACGAGGAACTTTTTAAGAAAAAAACGTTGTTGTCTCATTTTTCGCAATTCGCCAGCGATAGGGGTGTTATTACCGTTCCTCCAGAAAACGATGCTGTTGAAGAAAGTTAAGCAGTGAAGACGATCTGGACGTCCTTGTTCAACGCTGGCGCCGTACTTGTCGGGTCGCTTCATAGTTTCGAGCGCGGTGCGTACGACACCGAATCACGAGGAACGTCACTTGATTTGTCCGACTAGAGGTTAACAACTGTTGCACACATTAGAGCTGCCGGTCAATTTAACTCTAGGCCCTACACAAGTGAAAATATCGGCCGACTTTCGCGAGTCACACATTTATTCCTACTTGGGTATTGTGTTGGTGATGTGATTGAAGCCGGTGACGTTTATCATTAAACAAAATTCGATTTCATTCCTCTCGATGTTTTCCAAGATCAAAAAAAAAATACGAACCACATGTACTCGTATAGTTCCCGACTCTTTAGCCCCTTCAATGGTCGGTACTGGCGCAGCCCGCCCTGGGCATGCGGTTGCCTTAGCGGAAACAGCCAAGTGCAGGAAGTACTCAAGCCTGGACTATTCCCACTTGTTCTCACCTCTAGCTTTTGAGACGTTGGGGGGACCAGAGTTGCTTACCAAAAAATTACTCAGAGACGTCGGAAGAAGATTAGTGGTTGCTACAGGAGACAAAAGAGCGGGAGAGTACTTACTGCAGCGCTTGTCGTTGGACGTTCAGAGGGGGAACGCGGCGTCGGTGAGAGGAACTTTGGCCAGGTGGACCAGACCCAGCTTGGACCTAGAGCCTTGAGTTGTTTATTTTTAGTTTGTTAAGTAACACATTGTGATAACAGACAACATGGACAAATAAATTTGCCGGCGGGATATGTCGGTCCATAATTGTATAGTTCCATATTCGTACACTGTAATGCCTTTAGACAACCCATGCGGCACTATGAGTTGTCTTAAATGGCTATATCGTTTGTTGAAAATTGAGTTAAACGTATGGCCTACTTCTTGTCTGTTCCAACTGCGCTTCTTTTGCCTGCCAGTATTATTGATGGCTATATTTGAGCCCTTGCTCATGCTCCGAACCAAATGTTCGTCATTCGGAGTACTGGTAGGCAACTAAATTTGCCGGCGGGATATGTCGGTCCATATTTGTATAGTTCCATATTCGTACACTGTAATGCCTTTAGACAACCCATGCGGCACTATGGGTTGTCTTAAATGGCTATATCGTTTGTTGAAAATTGAGTAAAACGTATGGCCCACTTCTTGTCTGTTCCAACTGCGCTTCTTTTGCCTGCCAGTATTATTGATGGCTATATTTGAGCCCTTGCTCATGCTCCGAACCAAATGTTCGTCATTCGGAGTACTGGTAGGCAACCGCAGTATATCGCCTCTTGTAGAAAGCACCTTAGTATTATGGAGTGCATAAAGCCCTACTTAATTATTGCTGTAACTTTTTCTAAGGATGCAAAGTGTTCAACGGGACCGCGGGATGCAACCAATTGCTCAATCCTTATACTTATTGCACAAGCAACGTGACAAAGTCCAATTCTGTTCCAATAAACAGGAGAGATGTGCTATATATTATATAGTGTATATTTCTATGGTCGTGAAGTACAGCGTAAATGTCCACCAATGGCTTTTGGTTAGCTGAGTCACGTCACTAAACGCCCACTTACTAGATTGTCTATATCTCAAGGACCCATCGGGCATGCGCCTTCAACGAGTGCAGAGTTTTTAAATACGTAAAACATGGAAGACCCGTAATGTCTTTGTGACCAAGCCAACATTTTAATTTTGCGTGGAAGAAAGAAGTAACAACTTTTTGCGACCTCTCTATATACACGAGTACATAGGGTGCGGTGTAAGGGTCACTTGAGGATTTTTCACTGAAAACGATGATGTTAGGAAGATGGCCGGCCCGCTACTTTTGGCCTTGCTTATACGAGAGACACCATTGTTGATGACTTTTTGGCAATATTTAGGCGTTATTTTCAAAATCTTCTGCCGAATATTTTCCTTTAGCTCATCGATGGTGGCGTGCTTACTGGCAAACACCTTGCTTTTCAAAAATACAATCTTTAACAAAACCACCAGAAAAGTCCAGGAGCGTCAGGTCGCACGAACGAGGTGGCCCGAAACGCCTGCTTTCTGGGAGGGTTGAGGAATGTTAACCTGTGTTCTTGATTCGAAATTGGGCCACAAGGTAGACATGCTTTTAAATGGCTTTCTAGGTTGCAGAGCTAGGTTGTAAATTACCGCAATGAAGAGAAAACTGAGTTTCCTCTTAGCCAAGCTCATCTTGAATGAGGTTGTTTTAATTAACGTTGGCGTTTAGACGTAGGACATACGATTATCGCTACGCCAGCGACCGTAAAGATTGACAAATGGAATATGCAAACAGCCAAATGTTTCTAATTAACTGCATGTCTTTACTACAAGAACACTAAAGGCATACTGCGTGTAAAACTTTACCGAGTACAAATTTAAGAATCTACTGTCCGTTAAATACCACTCTGCGCCAGCAGGGGTTTTACATTAAATAGGGGCAATGAAATTTCAGTTGGCTAAAGTTGGAAAAGTCGGACGTAACCGTATATCTGCCTTAGCTTTGCAATGTGGACATATATATATATATATATATATATATATATATATATATATATATATATATACAGGTAGTTCAATAAGTTCTTAGAACGAGCTTTTTAGAATTCGAATTTTGGCACGCTTTCACCGCTAATAGGAACTGCAACTTTTCGACTGCTAGCACTCAATATATTATGGTGATTGGCCGTTGCGATTTCGTTTGATAGATTTCCCGTGCAACGTATCGGCGTGATTTTAAAAAATGGAGAAAAAAGAGTTTCGAGTGGTTATCAAGCATTTTTATTTCAAAGGTTGGAATGCTACCCAAGTAAAAATTGAGTTAGACGAGACGTACAGTGACTCTGCGCCATGTTTTGCCACTGTTTCCAACTGGATTAATGTGTTAAAAAGAGGTCGCAGGAGCACCGAGGATGAACTACGTCCAGGAGGCCAAAAAACGGCAACTGATGAGGAAAACGTAGAGAAAGTGCGAGAAATTCTTGGCACAGATAAGCGAATGAACATTAAGGAAATAGCGGAGGCATAAGGGATTAGTTTAGGCAGTGTGCATTTTATCCTACACGAAAACTTGAAGATGAAAGAGCTTAGAGCAAAATGGCTGCCGCATTTGCTCAACCAAGGCCAAAAAGACGCGCCTGTTTTGGCTTTACAGCGAAATTTGGCCAAGATGTCGAACAAAGAAGCATCTTGCCAATGGTGTGCACCTGATGAAGGACCTCCGAAGAGGGTGCGGACAACGGCATTGACCGGAAAGGTGATGGCTACAGTTTTTTAAGACCAACGTAGAATAATGCTGGTCGACTACCTTGAGAGCTGTAAAACGATCACAGGAGAATATTATGCAAGACTGTTGGACTGCCGTTAGCAAGAACTCATCGTGAAACGGCCCGCTTTGCAGAAGAAGGTTGTCCCGTTTCACCAGGGCAATGCTCCTGCACACAAGTCCCGGCAAGCATCGGCAAAACTGGCCCAACTGAGGTTCGAACTTATTGAACAACCCTCCTATTCTCCAGACCTGGCCCCCTCTGATCATTTTCTCTTCGGACATTTGAAGAATAGTCTCGGTGGAAAGCGTTTTTCCAGCAATAAAGAGGTTAAGGCTGCTGTCGATGCCTATTTTCAGTCTAACGACGCGGAATTCTACTCAAGAGGTATGAAAGCTCTGAAATATCGGTGGGAAAAGTGTATTGAGCTTCTCGGGGAGAGAAAAATTTAAAAACATGATTTGGAAAATTCTCGGTTTTCATTCTAAGAACTTAGTGAACTACCTGTATATATAATAATATATATACCTGTATATATATATATATATATATATATATATATATATATATATATATATATATATATAATATAATATAATATATATATATATATATATATTTTTTTTTTTTTTTTATTTTTTTTTTCGGCGTTCGAACGTCGAGGTGTGCGGACGTGTTTTCGGTGACTTACGAATAGTGCGACGTTTCCTGGCTCGTGTGCTACGGCCTGACTTGGCAGTGGCCCAGTCGGATCGCCTATACATTGCGCTCCGTTCAAGACTAAAGACTGTTTCATTCGTGAACCGTGAGGTGCCGTTTAGTTAATCGGTGCTCCTGTGCAGCATACTTTTTATTACTTGTGTTCCAAAACAGCCACGCCATAACACGGCTTCTGTTCCGTCAATTTAGACGGTGGAGCCGTTCTGGCAACCGGCTGATTCCGCGTGCCTGCACGCGCCTACATTCGGCGCCAGTGCGACTGTTTGTAAACAATCACTTGCCTTGGTGACATATATACAGAAGGTGACATACATATATATATGGTTATATATATATACACAAGGCGACATATATATACAAGACAGTGGTGACATATATATATATATATATATATATATATATATATATATATATATATACAAGGCGACATACATACACACATTGGTGACATATATATACATATACTCGGCGATATAACTATACAAGGCATTGCGAGTGAATTTGAAACGCGATTATGGGTCCTAATGACCCGGCCCGGCTAGCTGTGCCTCCAGCTAGCCTGGACATAGTAAACATTCGCACTGATGCACCTACAGCCGTCGATGACATATCGAGGCCTGCTAGCGCCATGAGTAACAAATCGGCGGGCGTCAAGCGAAGAAGGCAAGGCGTCGATGCTGACTCGGTGGTTGATGAGCCCTCGCTTGACGATGGTTTCACCGTTGTTACTAGCGCAAGGGTTAAAAAGACCGTGCTGCGGGAGCAAAAACAATTAGACCGGCTGAAAAGCGAAGTCAATTCAGGAGCATTTGGAGCATTCAGGGTTCGCCTCAGACACAAGGAGAATCCTGACGGGAGTTTAGCCGACTTCAAGGAAGGTTCGATGTTAAGGCTATTCAAGGCTATTCACAGTCTAGTGCCGGAGGGCCGAATTTCTGGCGACAAGAGTAGCATCTTTATCAACGTCTCCTCCATCGAGGTGGCTCAGAAGCTTTCACGCCTAACATGCGTAGATGACATCCCGGTGACCGCCTATTGCCCAGGCTTGGCCTCGTTTAAGGCCAGGATTCAAGGTGTCTGCACGTCGCTAACAGAGGAAGAGATTGTAACGGAGCTATCAAACGTCGGCGTCACAGCTGCCCGAAGACTGATCGTCTCTTCTGGCAATCAAAAGAAGCCTTTGCCAAAAGTGATCCTGACTTTCGATCGTCAACCACCGGCGTCAGTGTTCCTGGGCTACCGCTCGCATGCAGTGGTTTTGGAACCCGACCAGCCCCGAGTCTGCTTCAACTGCTCCAGGGTTGGCCATATTGCGGCGAGCTGCTCACTTCCTAAGGCTTGTCGCAATTGTGGCAAAGGGGGCCATCTAGCTGCCGACTGTCCTAACGCAGCCAAATGTGTCAACTGCGGTGGACCTCACGATGCAAAATCACCCAGCTGCCCGCGACTATTCTACCTGAGAGAAAGAAATCGGGTCCTAATGGAAGCCAGAACCCTCCACCAGGTTCGGGCTACCCACCCGGATGCATCTATTAACGAAGCCTTGGTAGCGCCTGCGCCCTCTTCACGGGGCTCTAGTGTTGTTGGCCCAGCTTCATCAGCCCCGCAGGAGGCGACTTATGCCTCAGTGGTGCGCGGCATCGCGGTTGGGGGAAACACCACCCCGCAGCTCCTTCTGCCTCGGCCCAGAGCGGCTCCCAAGCAGCGTCGTCGAGCTAAGCCACGAACGAACGTCACTCGCACTCGTCTTCAGGGACCTCGCAAGCCAGTGGCTCAAGGATCGACCGGATTAGTCCGGGACTTAATATCTATAAAGTCCGAACTGTCAAAAATGGTTAAGTCAATCACGAACGCGCTACAGCCCTTATTGGCGCTGCTGTCGGTTGCTAGCAATTTTAGACAATCATAATGACGGGTGATCACAACAATTGCAGGACAGTGACACAACCCATACATGCCACCTTGCCGGATCCTTCAGAAGGCGCCGGCCCAAGCTCCACATCAGGGCAGAACCCTGCGACCACACCAGATCCCTTGGGGTCTAATAGGGTAACTTGTCACCAATGCGGCCAAACTTTCGCCAGGCGAGGCTTCCGTAGACATGTCACGGTCAAACATGGGGGCGGGGGCGCCACTCTAGTCCCTAACGGCGTCATGAACGAGTCCAATTTCGACCTCACGGAGTGCATCCAGGCGTTCATGAAAAATGGAAAGCTGGTTCGTATCTTGCCCAAAGTGGTAAGGAAGTCGGTGGCTGACACCCTGTCAGAGGTGTGTATTAAGGTTGCCTCGGACAACGACGACGCCGCCTGGCTCGGGCTTTTCTCTTTCGCTCCAGTCGTGCTGAGGTTACCAATAGGCTGCAGGGATACACGCTCTCTAGCAGTGGTCATCAGAAAGAACTTAGTGGAGTTTCGACGCGGCGTTCGGCTTACAGATCTGGTTCCCCTGCTCACGGCAGGAGAGTCGGGTGGTAATGCTGAGCAAAATCAGTCGATCACGCGGGCCTTGTCAGCCAAGCTATCGGACGGGGACGTGTCCGGAGCAGCCCGCCTTCTTCTATCTGATGACGTCATGGTCGATGAGCCAGCGGCCGCAGCGTCGTTACGGGAAAAACACCCCCCCGCGCAACCGGACTTGTGCTGGCCGTCTCCCCCACCCTTACAGCTCTTACCTTCATCTACGTCGGCCAAGGATGTTCGTTTTGCTGTCGGATCATTTGCAAAGAGTTCGAGCGCGGGCCTGGATTTTATGAGACCTCGACTCCTACAGGACCTTCTGTCACCGACTCTCGGCTTCTCATCCGACACACTTAGTAAGGCCCTAGCAAAGGTAATTGACCTACTGCGATGGGGAGCCCCGCATCCAAGGTGGTGTCCCCTCATCTTCGGAGCGAGACTGTTTGCGCTGAAGAAGAAAGACGGCTCGTTCAGACCTATCGCTTGCTCTTCAGTACTACGTAGGGTCGCGGCAAAATTAGCAGTGAGGGATTCTAGAGATCTTATCAACCTAGCAATTGGGCCCCACCAGTTGGGTTTTTACACCAAGGGGGGTGCTGAAATAATGATCCACGCCACCAGGGCTTTTATAGATTCTCGAATCGATTCGTCCGTGCTAGTTAAGCTTGATTTTAAGAACGCTTTTAACACTGTGAAAAGGAATCACCTGTTGAGAGTGGTCGGAGATGAGGCCCCTGGCACCTATCACCAAGTGAAATTGGCCTACGGTGAGTCGTCGCACTTGGTTTTACCCTCGGCACTGCTCACCTCGGCTGTAGGGGTTCAGCAAGGAGACCCCCTCGCCCCCCCTCTGTTCTGTCTTGCCGTTAAGGACTTGGTGAACTCACTCGAGAGTCCACTCAACCTTTGGTATTTAGATGACGGGGTCATCGCAGGCAACATTGGTACGGTCTGTGAGGACATAAAGAAGATCTTAAGTTTCGCTACATGCAGTGGTCTGGAGCTGAACCCAACCAAGTGTGAGGTTCACATTATCGGCTCAGGTACAGCCGATATCTCCGCTTTACGGGATCTTCTTCCGGGGTGCCGCGTAACAGGCGACGACTTGGACCTCCTCGGGGTACCCCTGTTTTCTTGCCACCTTGGACCGAAAATCGAACAAGAAAGAGAAAAGCTCGAGATCGGCTTCAATCGCCTTCCCCAGCTGGGCGCTCACCGGGGGTTGTACCTTCTGCGCGCATGTTTCTCTGCGTCAAGGCTAAACTACCTGTTCAGGGGAATCAAGTGTTCAGCCTTCTCGCCCCAGTTGGAGGAAATAAACTTGAAGCTAGGCCTGGCGTTGGAATCTATACTTAACCTGCGGTTGCGAAACGACCCCTTAGTTCAAGCCGCCTTACCGGTAGCCAGAGGTGGACTGGGCCTGCCTGAAGCAGTTTCTCTTGCAATCGCAGCACACATCGCATCCTTGCATTCGGCGACGAGTGGCGTTGAAGCTAATCTGGACCCCGAAGCAGTTTCAAATTTTCGAGCTACGCTTGAACGAACTCAGGAAGATGCCATTGCATTTTGTGGGTCTCTACCGGAGACCCCCTCATTTCAGCGCGCGTGGTCAGAGCTGGCAAACAACGGTCGTTGGAATGGCTTATGGGACCGAACAACTACGGCCGCCAACAAAGCGAGGCTACTGGCAGTTTCTTCACCGGGTGCAGGTGCATGGCTGCAGGCCCTCCCAAGCCCTCAGCTAGGCACCCTCCTGGACGACGAGTCCACTCGCATACTAGTCGGGTTGAGGCTGGGAGCAGAGCTAGTCTCCCCACACCGGTGCAGATGCGGTGACGAGGTCGATTCCCTAGGCCACCACGGACTTTCCTGTCCCCAAAGTTCAAGTAGAATCGCGCGCCACTCAGCCCTGAATGAGACATTCAGCAGGGGGCTGCGATCGGCAGGCTACCCATGCATTTTGGAGCCGTCTGGCTTAGTCAGAGATGATGCCAGGAGACCAGATGGTATGACCTTGACTCCGTTCGAGCGGGGCCAAATGCTGGTATGGGACGCGACCGTAACCGACTCTTTAGCCCCCTCAATGGTCGGTACGGGCGCAGCCCGCCCTGGACACGCGGTAGCCCTGGCGGAGGCAGCCAAGTGCAGAAAGTACTCCAGTGTCGGCTACCCACACCTGTTCTCACCTCTCGCATTCGAGACATTGGGCGGGCCTGGACTGCTCACGAAGAAACTGCTCAACGACGTCGGGAGAAAACTGGCACTCGCTACAGGAGACAAGAGGGCAGCCCAAGCCTGGACCTAACACCTTGAGTTTTGCCCCGAGCGGGTTGTGCACATGTTCTTACACCACAATTGTATACTTTGTCACATATATATATATATATAAGATTTATCACCATAAACTGTTTATAATGCTAGCGTAGTACCGTGTTGTTTACTTTGCTTTTTATTTAAGAATCATTGTTTTAATTTTTTGTTGTTGCAGACTTGATGAGTAGTAATCTGAAAGTAAATGCTATTTAATATGCATTTGTTCAGACCAGCGCGATAGGCAAAAATACGTGTGATTCTGAATTATCTGTTCATATAATATAGACGTATGTAGGTCGTATGTGCAGTACAAATGAGGAATACTAGTAAGCGCGATACACAGAAAAAAAACAAATGCTAAACACTGTAGTACAAGGTGCATATACATGCATATAACGTATCGAATTATTGAAAAAAACGTAATGAACTATTTATTGTTTAACAATTGTTACGTCTGTAAGAACATGTCTATCTGACAAGAGAGTAATTCTCTTTACAGTTTTGCATATCACGTTTCAAGCAAAAACGACGTTTAGATGACGTATGGCAGACATTTGAGCAAAGCATGTGACGAGGGCCCGAAAAAACGCAAATTCCGTAACGTAATTAAGCATGCTTTGAACAAAAGCCATTTGCACAAGTGGACGGCTGCGCATGTCAAAGCCGACTGCACGAATTTCACGAGGACTCTGCACCAGCGTTGGTGAATTTGTGTTTAGTCGAAGTAATTACGGCACAAGTGATTGCAAACATTGATCGTGTCATCGTAGAAGATCGTCAAATGAAGGGTGCAGGAGATCATAGGTATCACAGTAGATAGGCCGCATAACACACTGTACGAACGATTAGAAATGAATCTACAAGGATTGTAGCGGCGATCTGTGGCCTGAATACACTCATTTGCACCTAAGTCAAAGTAGTGGACAACGCCTGGTGAATGAGTTGTCATTAGCTTCGGCAAGACTGCTTTGTTATTGGCTTTGAACAGGTAATGGTCACTATTTGTTGGATTCTTCATGAATTACCTTCATTGATTACTCACCGAAGAGCCAAGAAGCATATTGGCCTACACTTCTAAACCGTTTGCACGAAGAGCTGCAAACGCAACGGTCGAAAGTGGTGCGTAAAAATATATTTTACCATGGCAACATTCAGGTCCACACCTTTATGATCGCGTTACAAAATTGCACGAATTAGCGTTTGAATCGTTAGCTCATCTACCCTATCTTTCTGAATTAGCTTCTTGTTATTTTTTATTCACAAACTTCAAAATGCTGCTAGATGGAGAAAAAATATTCGATCGCTGCAGAGGTCAACGCCGTTGTAAATGCGTATTTTGAAAGCTTTGGTAGAAATTCACTATTTTTTTCTGACGGGATCAAAAAGTTGGAACACCGCTAAACCAAGGTGACTACGTCGATAAATACAATTTGAAAGAATTACATAAACTAGATAATATGATTGCTTCTTCTGGGTACATAGTAAACGGTCCATGCATGGTCGTATACATATGTGTATTGCAATTCGCATATCCACACGCGCGCACAAATGTATGGATACATTTTTGCAAAAACATATGGGCCAAATAGACACACACGCGATAAGATATGAAACACTTAACTTAAAATGGCATTAATGCAATGATGATAAAAGGTGAACGATAGAACCACCTGCAACAGTGGCAAAGGATATTTTGTACAAGAACGAGAGTATAAGAAGGCGAGAGACAGATAGAGAGTAATATATATATATATATATATATATATAGAGATAGAGAGAGAGAGAGAGAGAGTTAGAGAGAAAGATAAGAGAGAGAGGAAAAGATCGCGAATAAGCGTTGCGGGGGGTATGGTTCTTCACTTAGTGTATGTGTTTTGGTGACTGCATTGATGTGTGTGGGCGTGAGAGGCAACGGTAAGCAGACCGCACACCGTTCAGCTAGGGTTAGGGAAGAAACGACGACGCAGAGCAATGATGTTGATACTTTATCGACTTTATTGATCAGTTTTTCAGCCTGCGTTCGTTTTCGTTCGCTCTGGCGTGGCGCGGTAGCTGCGTGGTAGTCGTGGGCCGCGTTCTCAATATTTTCCTAGCCGCCCGCCCGCCCGCGTGACAGCGAGTGTGTTTGGCGTTTTTTGGTCCGCCTGAGGAGAAACTCTTGCTTTCCTTCGCCTACGTACGATGACGGATCCGGCGGGCCTACACGGGGGTTCGTGTAACTCGTGTGTCGATGGCGTGAACAGAGAGCGCCGACCTGCGCCGTGAGGCGAAGTCTAGCATTAATACTACAGCTACAACTACTGCTATTACTATTCCTACTACTACTACTACTACCACCACTAGTACTAATAACAATAACGGTAAAACCGACCTAATAACGGCGCTACATCCATAGACCTCTAACGGTGCGACGACACGGCCCCGAGAAGCACGGTTTGGCCGTGGCACCTGCTGCGGCCGACGGCCTTTTTGAACTCGAAAACGAAATATGTTCACCGTTTCCCTCAACCCTGCCTCAACGTCAGAAGGTTTCTGGATCTACACTCGCTCGCCTACCGCCTACCGCTCGGTATCCGTCTGCGTCGAACAGATTGAGTGGGGAAACGAGATGACCAGACATGCGTGCCCGTCTTAGCCAGGTGTATTTCGTTGTGTAGAGTGCTATTTCGAAACAATTACCCTGACATTTCATTTGCATTGATCGATATACCTGTACCCATAAGTAGGGGTATGCATATATATATATATATATATATATATATATATATGCACAGAAGTACACGTGTGTATGCTTATCAGCCGCCAGACACGGGCCGTACGCAAGCTGCTGACGTCCCTCCTCTGTTAACATGGGCCCTATGAGATCCGGCACCGGGAGGAGGGAGAAATCGGCTTACGGAAATCATATCACGAATTTAACCACCACCATGTGGTACTAGAACTAGTCCAGTAAAGTGTACATGATTGTCGTCGTTCTATAGATGACGACCGTAATACTAAGTCTTCAAGTCATTAAGCGTGAAGGTTAGAAAAGTGGATATCCCGGGACCTGAGTTTTGCCAACTGTTCTCAGTGTGATTATTTTCCTTAGCGCGGCCAATATGTGTCTGATTTATCCACCGAACCATTCATGCGCAGTGGCACCTTCTGTGAAGTAATGTCTAACCAGTCGCATTTGTACAACAGATACTAGTAATTTCAGTATAACTGTAAAACTCTTCCTCCCTTATTCTATTTGGCAACAATGATTTTTGAACAAGTTATACCTCCCCTTAAAAATTTGGGCTGAACCTCAGCCCAGATTTAACGTCCACGGGACCGCTTTTCGCAATGCTTCATAGACGGACCCCATAAACACAAATGTGTAACGATAGGGCTCGTCCCCGCGCACTTATGTGTCTTCTCCGGTCGCGAGGCGGAGGCGGAACGCACCACGCCACCGGGCTCGACATCTACCTTCCCTTAAAACGAGTGTACTAACGAGGAACATCCTGGCTATACATATGTATATATATTTTTCACATTTATAATTACATGCCATCACTGACACACAAAATGCAGACTTATATATATATATATAATTTTTTTTGTGGACTGTTTTCTACTCAAAGTATCATTGTTTAGTCTAATATTTACGCACATAATTTCGATTGAAGAATTGAGGGTTCGTTAATATGCAATGGAGGTAAAATTAATTCGCACATTTACAATGGCAGTAGCAAAATTGCTCGAATTTTGACTTTTGAAGTTTGACTTGCTGCCAATCCATTTATCCGAATCTTCCAATTTGGCCCCTTTGGTTTCTCTATTCCTAAACCGTTGCCCGGAAGCGCCAAATAGTTTATCGATTCTGAACAATAAGAGTGATTGCAATATATGATAATTTAATAGCCACGAAGGCACGTATGTACAGATATGCCAAGCTCATAAAGCATGCGATATGTTTGGTTGCACGCTTGCGCCCGGAATGAATTGCGGTAGCAACAAAGACAAACAAAGGTCGTGCTGGAGGTCAACACATCTGACGGACCTTCCAAGGTACTGCTTCACTTGGACGATGAGTTCGCTGTATAGACAGTCATTATGATCGTCTACGATCACACATAGAAGTACACGCATACAGAACGCACAACAAAAAACGCGCCTGCTTCCCACAGCCAACACTGGCTTCCGACACCAAGACAAGGCTGGTAGAAAAAAGAATGATGGCTTAGAGGTGATAATAGTTGCACGAAGGGCAGTTGTATAAAGTAAGAATGACGAAACGCCTACTCCGCGCTTCATTCGCAGAGAGCTTATGAAATTTCGATAGTTTTTGTCGAATACTAAGGTCAATGCCTAGCATTCGGCGTACCGATCTAATTATAACTGCAAAGGACTTATATACGAGTGTGTCTCAATGTATGCACGCATATATATATATATATATATATATATATATATACGGCCTATACTTTTAGAGAGCAGTATGCGGCTGACAAAGTTTTGCGCACCTCCAAAAAGGTCCCTCCATCAATTTTGATATTGGTATCGTAGTCGTATCGAGCCACTAACTTATGCGAGCTTTGTGCGAGCTTCGTTCGTACTCCGTCTTGGCTGACTCACATACATCTCATCATCAGAACAAGAAGCAGCAGCAGATGTAGATCAAAGCATGACCGAAGACGGCGACATAATATCGAACGAGAGAGACAGCTCTACTCGGCACGACGTTGCTTGTTACCGGCTGAACGTGCCAGCGGACTCGCGTGCATGAGCGACGTGTGCGTGACCTGCTAGATGCAGCAGAGTAGGAAAGCAGAGTGGAGAAAGAAAACGTGCTGTTCCTAGCCAACCAACGACGAGCTTGGTGATCACACGTGCCGCCTGACCCAAAGAATGAACCCCGCCCAAGTTGGCTGGAAACAACTTTTCCAGCCCGGCAGGCATTGCCTGCCCCCCCCCCCCTTCCCCCCCGCAGCGCATCATCACCTTTCGGTGGCCGACGAAGCTTTTCCCCTTGCCCCCCCCCCCCCAATCAGCATGAATACCCGGAAACTACAACAACGATTGCGATAATGATGATGGTGTTGGTCCTGGTGATGTTGTGTAGTTGATCCCAGTGATGACGTTTTCCATCCTGGTAATGATGATGGTGTTGATCCTGGTGGTGACGTTGCTGATCCCGGTGCAGCAGCCGTGACCTCTGCAGACCATAGGCTTCACACGATGCCAAGTCAACTCTCGTGCAGTATAGAGCTACCTCCGCATGTAAGAAAGCAGGTGGATGGACGTTCAGACGTCTCTGCTTCTATCGTGACTTGGTGACCAGCCATGCTACTGATTCGCAAGGGGCTCGGGCAACGGGCCCGGTCGCCTTCGATGTCCGTCGCGTTTGTTGAAAACGCCAAGATGAGCGAACAACGTCGGCTGGGCAGAGCAGTAGGACAAAGGTTATTGAAAGACCAAGCCCAGTTCAATGCTGCCTTAGAAAAAACGCCAGTATCAGCAGCGCCAAAAGAAAGCAGAAGTCGACGACGGTGAGATAGACGAAGAAAAGAAACTTTCTAGCTTCAAACCTCAATGAGCTTCAATGATGCTCACAATGCTTCTATTTAGACGTTGTGTGTTTGCGGTGAACGAAAACGTGTGTCTAGTCCTTGCTTTTTTGACTAGCCTTGGAGCGTACTGCAATGTCTCTGATATACTATTGGTGCCACGGACATAATACGTGGGCGCTAGTTAATAGCAAAAGCCGTTAAACGTGTTTTATTAAGGCATTTTATGTCTATATCTTATTTGTACAGTATAGTTTATAGATACGCCGCAAAATTAAGAAGATCAACCAGCATATTCAAGGGTTTTAGTATTTGGCGCAGAGTGCGTTATTCGATGCTTTTTATATTCATTTAAAACACGATTGATTAGTAGTAGAATAAACCACTAATCATTCGGATTTCCTAACTATGCGCTAGCTCTACTTTAGCTGACGTTTCAACCTATTTTAAAGCTGCATATCTCATGTATGTATATCGTATTGAGTCGATATTGATTTAGTAATTCATTCAGTCGATGAGTAGTAATTTAGTAGTAATTCAATATGTGTAACAGGGAGATTATGTCTTCATACTCTGAACTCTCCCTCAACCTCCCCCCCCCCCCCCCTGGCGTAAGGAGTGCAGGGATCCAATTGGTCTGGCAGGTTCTCAGCGCAAGAGGACGGTAAACGACGAACTAACAGCGACATTTGGATACGGTAATACGCGCATATCAGTCGGCTTTTTTCAGTTGCCGGCAATAGCTACCGACGACGCGCGAACAGCTCCTACAGTTGTCGGCTGCCTATAGAAGCTGCTATTAGGTTTGCATGCCTCCTACTTTTGGGCGAAACTACCTTGGCTCAGCAGAATGACGAAGGTAATGACGACCGATAAGTAGAACTTGCGCCCAACTCTGTGCTTAGGTAGAATGCAACGCGGCAAGTTTCTACGAGTGAATGACGGTGGCCATTACGTTCATGGCTAGCACGCAAACATTGCTTCTTTCCAGGAACCCACATGCTTAAGCCTGCAACACTGTCTCAACATGCGGGAAACCCTTGCGTAGTAAAGGGCAGATTGAAGCAGTGAGATAAAGAAAGGAGAAAAGAACAGAAAGAAAAGTGAAAGGAGACACTGATGACAAAGGTCGAGTAGAGCAAACAAAATGGAAAAGGTTATGAGAAGAAGAAGAGCAAGAAAGCTAAATCGGATTCATTCACTACTAAACCTCTTGGCCACGACGCTTGACTTGCTGCCTGTCTCTAACGCCAACAGAAAATAAGGGTTAGCAGCCTAAATGTCCAGCTTGATGTCGGCGTTCGGTTTTGCTTTGTTTGTTATTTTTTTTTATCTTGTTGTGTGCTCGTGGCGTGACTTAATTCAGAGGATCTGTTGCATTGTCACAGTATCGTGTCTATTTTTATACAAGTGTTCTATTCCTGTTCCCTTCTTCTCAATTTTCTCTCGCCTTCTTCTGGTCTTCTGCTAATTGTTCTGTTCGTAAAAAAATTGCGCCATTTTGTGCAGTGTTGATAACCGGTGGCGCACCGCCTAAACCAAAGCGCTAGATTCAGCGGCCAGTTTGACCACTGCCATTGCAGCTGTAGGGGCAAGACGCGAAAAAACGCAGACACACGAGGCACACCAACAACGGCTATTGCCATTAAACCACAACAGTTCTAGTCTGTAGCAAGGTCGTCCTAATTACTTCGTGGATTTTCGAATACAAGAGCCAGCGGCAGTAGAACAGCTGAAGCCATTCGTCAGCGGTGAGCAGCGGTACACATACCCCCCCTCCCCGCCGACACATGAGCAAATGAGCGCTTGGACCGAACCCTACACAGCCACAAGGCAATAGTGGGAGAAGACAAGGCCGTAATAGGCGGGCACCGCAAGTCGACAGAACCGCAGCCGTGTACGTTAACGCTAGATTAGAGCGTTCCTGCTGCTACTACTATGGCTCGGGTGAAAATGCCAACAATCCAACGTCGAGACGACACTGAAAGCGGA
This sequence comes from Dermanyssus gallinae, assembly GCA_003439945.1. Taxonomy (NCBI): domain Eukaryota; kingdom Metazoa; phylum Arthropoda; class Arachnida; order Mesostigmata; family Dermanyssidae; genus Dermanyssus; species Dermanyssus gallinae. The sequence goes on from QVRM01002772.1 coordinate 34,843, forward strand.
CAGCTTTCTTCTACCAACCAGACGAACGGCCAGCTTTTTCTGTCGACGAGGCGGGAAAGAAAAAAATAGCTGCAGGGGCAGCCTCGACAATGACGTCATTGGCAAAAAGGAGTTGTATACGCTCCTGACAACTTAGGACGGAAAGCTCAAGGAGCTGAGCTCACAGACGAAAAGTTGCAAAGGAACAACACGACGGTGTCGACGGCTTCCCAAGCCATTGGCGCCTTCTTAGAGAATCTGTCATTACTTGCTACTAGCCCTAGTACAGAGGCGGCCAAATAAGGCAAATATAAAGAAAGAGAGATGTGTATGTATGTACATATATATATATATATATATATATATATATATATATATATATATATATATATATAGAGAGAGAGAGAGAGGGAGGGAGTTAGAGAAAGATCGACATGAAGAAAAGATATATCGGTTCATATATGCAACCCTATTAGGTACTGGATAACAGAGCACCTCGGGCCAACTGAACCATTAGAGGACGACCGTAGCGATGCAAGCCCGCCGTATATGGATGTGGCGACAGGGATGGTGATGGTGGTACATTATCGTGTTATTTTCATCGACCTTTTTCATCAATTCCTCTGTGGCGCATTCTCACGGCCACGCATCTTCAACACCTGGAGGTGATAGTGCCATCGTGTGTCCTTACGCTTGCCCATGCGTTGCCCGGCAGGACGGCCTTCGTTCACCATCGTGTGTCGTCGGCAGTCAACAACCTCCAACTTCTATAGCGGAACTGTGGCCAGCCGGCCATTAATCTCTTCCCAGGATTGTTCGCACGTATATCCTGATGCCAATGCGGCAGTCTCTGTAAGCTTGCGCACGCAACGAGTACGAGGAAACCCGATTTTGGCCTTTAGCAGAAGCAGCAGCAGCGGCGGCAGAAGCAGGGACAGTCACTAACGCATAGTGCTGTCATCCTGCCCGCTGGCCCCTCACCGGCCTACACAGGGCCGCCAGTACACACCAGGCCGTTAGAAAGAGGCTACCGCATGTTGGCCACAGCAATGATGATACATATGCACTCATAGTGGCCTCTCTAATGTGACCATCGTGTACCTAACATGTGTTTGTGCTCAATGTTGCAGTGCATCCTAGCGGGTCTAAGTATGAATGGCGAGTGCGTACGAGGACAACGTAAAGACGGAGTACGGACAGATAGTAGATACGCATGTGCTCTAGGTAAGGCTCAGAGAACGTTGAGTGCAACGTGTCCGGCCCCGCTGCAATCTGACCGCAGTAGCAGCAGCAGCAGCAGTAAATGGGCCATAATACCCTCTGTGTGCACTCAGTTTAGTGTGTGTGTGTGATAAGGAGAGCCTACGCAGAGCAAAGGAAGGGAAAACAGAATGGACGACGACGACAAAGACGACGACGATGTTGTCATCTAAACATGGATGGAGTTGACCTATAGACCAGTGCCAGCGCCCCGAGACGCCAAATGGAGTGGATGCTACGGCACCCATAATTAGGTCATCAGGCGTGCCACTAGCTCTGAGAGCCAGCCTGCACACACAGGCCAACCCAGTCAACTATCCTGATTCAGTGTAAGCTACAAATGAACAGCAGTAATTCTTAACAATAAGTATTAAAGACGCCGCCAACCTGTTACGGCGCCGCTACAAGAATGTCTATCCGCCCCTATCTGGACGCTCGAAACTATCGAAGACTCGCGCCAACGCGTTTGGCCGGACACATATGCGCGCTCTTGCCACTAGATACTTTTTGATCCAGAGGCAACAAGAATACCAGAATATATAAAACAACAAGAATGCCGAATTTATATACTACAACAAGAATGCCGAATATATATACTACAACAAAAATGCCGAATATATATAATACAACAAGAATGCCGATACTAACGTATCAATAATGCGTGTTAGCTAGACCTCTGTGTATTTCTCGTCGTGTGGCTTTTCCTAGCGGATACGCCCGTGCACGCTTACCGTACCGCGAAATCGGCTGATGCTCACCGGCTATAAACAAACAACGCGTTTATTTAGAAGAACAAAGTGTGCCACGAATTTAAATTTCGGGGGTTGCCCTACTTTGCCTTCATTCTATGGCCCTCCCCGTATCGGCCTGATGTAGTACATTATGAATCTAGTGAACATCCGTATCGCAACTTTGGGGGCCGCGGACGACCGGCATCGTTCACAGCATAGCATAACAATGCGTGCCTCATGGTTATGGCGAGGAACATTAAAATGACGACTGCTATCTACAGGGTATGCGGCGCCATCTCTTTAATGGGACGGGCGGGATGATCGGCTCATAGTAGCGCTTGCTTACTATGAGCCTCCACTGCTGGGCGCTGTGTGGTGTTGTCATTGCGGTTAGTGGTTTCATTTATTGACGAGAATGCCCAGCCGGTCAACAAAGCCGCACGAGTCTTTATGATACAATCTCCGGAAGTACGCCGCTAATGTGTAAATAAGTCGACTGATCGGTTCGGAGGATAAGGTTTGACGTAAAATAATAAATCGACGCGAAGTAGGCACCACTTATATAATGCGTCACTGTTTCAACTCCGGTATGATACGTGTTCATGGTGACTAAGGACACCGTGTGTTTATTTTAAAATTAATAAAGTGCCAAATACTAATAGTTACTGGCATGACTACGTTATTATATTTACAATGTCGGCCATAGTTGTCCGGTCTACGCTACGATTATTTTCTTATTAAAGTTATTTCAAGGATAGCACCGTATCCTTAACAAAATAATGACTTCAGTACAGCGTCCCGAAAGCAACGCTGAACCCTAAGAAAGTGGCGCCGTAATCAAAGTTGGTTGTTGAAGACTAGCTGACTTTAGATTCCGACTCCTGAAGTGACACGTGTACTGGTCATAGCTAAATATGCATATATTAGATCATTTACAATAAAATTTACCCATCTACTGTTTCCGATCTTGCTGCGTGTAGTTTAGGATTAAATTTAGCATTTCTGTTAATTAAACCAGTCATTTTTTTATAATCCTGTTACGACTTCCTACGCTTGCGATGCCGGCATTGCACAAGCAACGTTCAACGCAAGTCACGGTTATCCTATCATACAGGCTAAACATAGTGTCGATTTGGTGTTTTGCTTGGGGATGCAAAAAAAAACAGACCTTTGTAGGAAGGAATGCCCGTTTTATCTCGATTTCTCTCCGGTCCTTTCGTCCCCTCCGCTACCGTACGGCTGATGGTTCCCTGCTTCTTCACTTTACTAACACCGATGAAGCAAACACGCACGCAGGACGCGTATATAGGTGCTTCGTTTGAAGCAACCGGGGGTGTTAGAAACGCCTGCGGAGGCCTAACCAAGCCGTTTCGTTCATCTACGGCTGACAGACGGGCGCGTAGCCCTCCCCCGAATGAGAAGCTGGGGGTTCCGATGCTGCTGCAGCTGCGTCTTGCAGTTGCGCGTGCCTATGGCAGGGAACCATTATGCTTTCTCGGTGGTCTATCTCCTGTCGATCGTGTCTGTTCAGTGCCTGCTCAGATCAATGCCGTGCTTTGCGCCTTGTCTCTTGACGGCCTAGCCGGCCATCGCCAGGAAACAACTCGTGCGTGTTCCAAGCCGTCGTGCCGACAGACGATAACCAAACCAACGCCTGCCGCGTACCCTCGATACATATATAGCCACAGCCACGTATATCGACGAGACGTCGACGAATTCGCTAGGTCATTTCGATCGCATTGGTCGTCCTGGTCGACGCCATTGCTGTCGATCGCTACCAGCGGCATGCTCGTCGGTTCTCAGCTCAGCCTGGATAGAACCCATCTAGCCAGTTGCCCAGGTTTGGTAGACATCTGCTGCTGTGCCATCATCACGGCTCCGACAACGATTACCTGCTGTATGTTATTCGTGGCGGTCCATCGTGCTGTGAACCGAGCTGCTTCGGGTCGACAGAGGCGGGGGGGGGGGGGGGGGTGCAAGAAGGGGACACATGAAAGGTTGCTGCTGGAAACGATGCCCGTGCGTCTCGGAGGAGTCTATCATCGCGCCTCTGTCCACGACATCAGCAGCATCATTATCATTCTCATCGTCAACACGATCATTTCCACCACAACCATCATCACCAACAACCTAACCCCATCCGCTTTTTCTGGCCCTTATCCCTGCTACGATGAGATGGCTGACGGCTTTTCCCCTTCGTCCGCTCCTCATCTGGGGCGCTCGGTGGAAATCGAGTCGACCCAGGATGGAGGTGCTTTGCTCTGCACGGGAGAAATAGCAGGAAAGGAGTCAACGTAGGGGCCGCTCGGGGGCAAGAAGGGCTGGGAGCAGATAGGTGTATCATCGCAGCGAAATCAACCCACACTAGTCAGATAAGCGCCGTCACCGCCTCTCTATGGCGATCTGGTGTGTCCTCAGAAAGCTCGCTGGAAGCCATGCGACCATCGGCGTCTATACAGTCCGCTAGTCCTCGCAGTACCAAACCTACCAGTCCTTCCGTACTATCTATCTGGCCATCATTCGAGTTGCCGTAAACTGCAGACAGCACGTTATCGCCTTTGAAACGGCCTACGCCGTTATGCGCATAGCAACTGCATTTTCGTAATGGACCACTACCACCTGGGACAGGGACCGCACCGAGGGAACGACGGGGGTGGTTGAAATAAAGGGGTCACACGTGGACTGTTGCGCTTTACATTGAACCTCGCTCTATTGTGAAAATTGAAACGTTTTCACTGCAACGAGATTATAATCTATATTCTCATAAAGACAGCTTGGCACTAAAATTACCGGCACGCACGTGCGCAACCGCACAATACACAGATCGCGCATTGTGCGGTTGCGCTACCTGTGTCTGGCAAATTCACTTTAAACGTATAACCCAACAAACGTACCTAAGTAACTGCATATTCTATGCAGAAAAAAGCTATCACAATGATCTGAGTTTGTTAATTTCAAAACTCATGTACAGACTAGACAAGACGAGTATTATGTATGTATGTATAAATATATATATATATATATATATATATATATATTTATGTATGTATAAATATATATACGAGGTGTGTTCAATCGTTATCGCGACTTTTGAATTTTCGCGGATTACGTATATTCGAATTTCGATTTTTTGTGGCGTTATGTTGGTACTCATGTCTCTCACTTATGCCGACAAGCTCGGCCATTTTGAATGTTCACTTAATTGTTGACAGCTGCTTTGCTTGCACGTGTTTTGGATCGTCTTCGATTTTTACCTATTCAAAAAAATGGATCAAAGAACCTGTATCAAATTTTGTGTGAAAAACGCAATTAAGTGCGCGGATGCATTCCGAATGTTGACTGTGGCATACGGAGAAGCTACCTTGGACCGAAGCAACGTTTATCGGTGGTACAAAATGTTCTCAGAAGGCCGAGAAGATGTGAACGACGAAGAGCGTGCCGGACGCCCGAGCACTTCAACAACAGACGAAAAAATTAATGAAGTGGAGAAAATGGTATTGGCCAATCGTCGAATCACCGTTAGAGAAGTTGCTGAGGACCTAAACATATCGATTGGCTCGTGCCATTCGATTTTTATCAATGATTTGGGCATGAGACGGGTCGCCGCGAAATTCGTACCAAAATTGCTCAATTGCGACCAAAAACAGCATCGCATGAACATTGCTAATGAGATGTTGGACTCTGTCCGCGACGACCCAAATTTGCTCCAGAGGGTCATAACTGGTGACGAATCGTGGGTTTATGGTTATGACGTGGAAACCAAAGCTCAATCATCTCAATGGAAGCTGCCGCACGAACCAAGACCGAAAAAAGCGCGCCAAGTTCGGTCGAATGTGAAAGTTTTGCTGACAGTTTTCTTCGATTGCAGGGGCGTGGTGCATCATGAGTTCTTGCCACAGGGTAGAACGGTCAATAAGGAATATTACCTGCAAGTTATGCGCAATTTGCGCGAAGCAATCCGCCAGAAACGCCCGGATTTGTGGAAGAACAAAAATTGGCTTTTGCACCACGATAACGCCCCTGCTCACACATCGTTGCTTGTGCGCGAGTTTTTGGCCAAAAACAACACACTAATGATGCCACAGCCACCGTATTCCCCAGATCTGGCCCCCTGTGACTTTTTCTTGTTCCCTAAACTGAAGAGGCCCATGAAAGGACGACGTTACGCTACGCTTGACGAGATAAAGACGGCATCGAAGGAGGAGCTGAACAAGAAAAAAAAAATGGTTTTTTGAAGTGCTTCGAAGATTGGAAAAACCGTTGGCACAAGTGTATAATATCTCATGGGGATTACTTTGAAGGGGACAAAATAGATATTCATGAATAAATGAATAATTTTTGAAAAAACACAAAAGTCGCGATACGTTTTGAACACCATATGTATATATATATATATATATATATATATATATATATATTCATATATATGGTCTGTCTCTTGTTTGCATTATTTAGACGACTTAGACCTCTTAGTATAAAGGTAACTGACTTTCGCTTGATGTTTGAAGACGCTAGAGCGGTAACATCCTGCACAAGATCCGACTCGTGTGCAACGAACAGCGTCTGTTCGTGCTGGACCCGCCGTATTTGCTCTTGCGTTACACCTCAACTCTTAACGGTTCAATACAAATGAAGAATCCTCACTGGGTTCTTTAACTACGCTCTTCAAGTTCTAAGAAGGTAAGACACTAACTAAGCCTTTTTCTTCCTCCTTCTAGCTTCTCTTTATGTTTTGTTTACTCTCTATGCCTTTATATATATATATATATACAGGTAGTTCAACAAGTTCTTAAAATGAGCTTTTCAGAATTCGAATTTTGGCGCGCTTTCACCGCTATTGGAAACGGCAACTTTTCGAATGCTAGCAATCAAAATATTATGGTGATTGGCCGTTGCGATTTCGTTTGATCGCTTTTCCCGTGCAACGTATCGGCGTGATTTTGAAAAATGGAGAAAAAGAGTTTCGAGTGGTTATCAAGCATTTTTATTTCAAAGGTTGGAATGCGACCCAAGTGAAAACGGAGTTAGACGAGGTGTACGGTGACTCTGCGCCATGTTTTGCCACTGTTTCCAACTGGATTAATGAGTTAAAAAGAGGTCGCTAGGAGTTAAAAAGAGGATGAACTACGTTCAGGACGCCCAAAAACGGCAACTGATGAGGAAAACGTGGAAAAAGTGCGGAAAATCGTTGCCGCAGATAAGCGAGTGAACATTAGGGAGATAGCGGAGGCCTTGGGGATCAGTTTGGGTAGAGTGCATTTCGTCCTGCACGAAAACTTGGAGATGAAAAAGCTCAGAGCAAAATGGGTGCCGCATTTGCTCAACCAAGGCCAAAAAGACGCGCGTGTTTCCGCTTCACAGCGAAATTTGGCCAAGATGTCGAAAAATCCGTCGGATTTTTGGCGCAGATTCGTGACCGTCGATGAAAGCTGGGTCCATCACTACACTCTCGAGACCCAAGAAGCATCTCGCCAATGGTATGCATCTGGTGAAGGACCTCCGAAGAGGGTGCGGACAATGGCATCGGCCGGAAACATAATGGTTACGGTTTTTTAGGACCAACGTGGAATAATTCTGGTCGACTACCCTGAGAGCGGTAAAACGATCACGGAAGAATATTATGAAAGACTGTTGGACTGCCTGAAGCAAGAACTCATCGTGAAACGGCCCGCTTTGCAGAAGAAGGTTGTCCTGTTTCACCAGGACAATGCTCCCGCACACAAGTCGCGGCAAGCAACGGCAAAACTGGCCCAACTGAGGTTCGAACTTATTGAACAACCTTACTATTCTCCAGACCTGGCCCCCTCTGATTATTTCCTCTTCGGACATTTGAAGAATAGTCTCGGTGGAAAGCGTTTTTCCAGCAATGAAGAGGTTAAGGCTGCTGTCAATGCCTATTTTCAGTCTAAAGACGCGGAATTCTACTCAAGATGTATAAATGCTCTGAAATCTCGGTGGGAAAAAGTGTATTGAGCTTCTCGAGGAGTATATCGAATAAGAAAAAATTAAAAAAAAGATTTGGAAAATGCTTGGTTTTCGTTCTAAGAATTTGTTGAACTACCTGTATATATATATATAAATTAATTAATTCCGCCGTTGGGACTACGTTAGTAGTGGTGCAGCTGTCAAACTAGATTGAACTGAAGTAGCTGGCGCTAAACTTTCACCGAAGAGGAAAAGGCTAGCTTGATGAAAATACCAGACAACAATATATATATATATATATATATATATAGAAAAACAATAGCTTCGTCATAGCAGGCGCCCTAAGTTTCACTCTTAGGCGTCTGCGGTTCTAACTAAAAACAACCTCCAGGCTGTTGGTATTGAATGAGAGAGCTAATCATTCTCTGAGCGGCTTTTTGTGTTTGAAAATCTACAATCTCTGTAGCAACGAAATTCACATTGTATTGTCATTACGTTTTTAAGTGCAAATTAATGGTGACGAGGTATTGTGTTTGCCCCCATTTCGCTTTCAGGCAACACCAGACACCAGGCGGATCTGGGCAAGTTGAAGTGATAGTGATGGGAAAGTCGCCGTTGCAAATGTATCTGCTGTATCGACAGCGGGTGCCTGTTGCAGAGAACAGCAGTAAGCAACTACGGCCATTAAGCAACAATGGCTAATTAATGGACCCTTCCGGAACATAACTTTAGGCACTTCTGGCCAAGGCAACAACAAGACACGCAATGTGTATAATGGAGCGCGACAAAGTACCACACTGCCAGTACACGAGCAGATCCTATTTTCGGCAAACGCCGTTTTGAAATTTGTTCGATTTTTCTCTATCCCTTTTCCGTCAATACAGAATTTGTCTGAAAAATCTTCATGCTGGTTATTAGGTTTATGTCATACTCCCATAGGGTTTTGTGGTAACAGAGGAGGGACCTGCCGCCAGATACCGACCATACACAAACGACTTACGTTCCCGCTTAGTTAGATCGATATGGTACTGAACTAACTTGTGTAAAGTAAAAATTACTTGTTAGCTGTGTGAGATATATACTGTCTCAATATAGGTTTAAGCACTACTACTTTGTCTACTTCAAGAACGTTTTATTGGAGACATGATAGATAAAAAATATTTGTTAGACATATAATATCAAGTGTAAGTGAGCATTAGGTGGCCCTTTCTTATTCGTTTCAAGCCCGCACCTTATGGTACGCATATCTGTATTCACTCGTGGTAGCGCAAAGAGATTCGCCACGGAAATTCACAAAGAGGACCGCTTTGCGGTGTTGACAAATGTCTACGGGCTTCTGGAATATTTTAATAATATTTTGTTCCTGTTAAAGGTATTTAGCGGGTGCAACATCAACCCATGTCTCGAAAAGACGGCAGCCAGCACCTACGATAGTTAGCCTATATATGACAAGGCTTGACAAGAATGGGCTCAATCGACGCAAGAGAAATCTAACGGCATAGCTTCAGGTTCTGTTAATGAGCGGCCAATGGTCAGTGCGTAACCAGTCTACGATTGCTTAGAATGAAGGCAAAGCCAATTCGCGTTGGCGCGCGTGATTAGTGCAAACTGGTAGTTTCTGAGCTTCTGATTTCTCGTATGAAACACGTTCGTAGCGATACCTACCTTGGTCTGAGTGCCATCAGGGAACAAGCTGTTCGCGCGTCTGTTTCTAAAACTAGGGTACATACAGAGTTACCATCATTTTCAATTTTGTTTATGCATGCTCCGCTTCAAGGAATTTCGTTGAAAACAATTTGGATCTATCAACTGGTCCGGTTTTAATCGGGTCAGATGAACACTAGCTGCATAAGGAGTAACTCCTCGTGTATTACGGCAAGAACTGAATGCAGGGACAACGGTATTCGTGGGCCCGCGATGCCTCTGCCTCGATAATGCATGATGGAGCCATTTGCGTTAAGTCAAAGCCAGCTTGACTCGGCGGGAGTCTGGCGAGCAACGATCATATTCGATCATGGCCGAGTTTCTATGTATTCGTGTGCTAACAGTGCGTACTAATGTTTTTATACTAGGCCCCGTACAGAAAGCGTTTGATAGCAAGGGCTCCTCCTACTGTGGACTGTGTGAGCATTCCTCTGTCCGAGCAGAGGCCCGGCGGCGCAGGGGGTGACTTGTGGTCGCGCTAGTACCACTTAATCAAAGCTGTGATACAACGACCATGGGCCGCCGCGGGTATCCGGAATCCCATCACTCCCCTTTGATTCTTGTCCAGGCCACCACCTCTTTCGCCAATTCCCTTTGGCCAGTGGTGGAATGAGGTTCATCTGCGCTACCCGCCACGGCTCATGGTATCCATGATGCAGGCATGATGAGCTGCTGCTGCTGCCCTGTTTTGTCTCCCTGCTTAATCAACAAAGCAAAACACACGCCAACCAAAGCGCTTGTGACAAGTCTTTGATCATCTTTAAAGCAACCTATCGACGAATGACACAAACTACTCACCAGTGCCCCAATGGGAATTACACTGCGCTCGGCTGGCTGCTGCCACTGACTTGCTGAATCGTCTTGACCTGGCCCGGCCTGCGGCCGGCAATGCCTCGGCTCTCGGCTATTAGCAATACTATGTAAGGCAGGAGAAGAGAAACTAGGATAGAGAGAGAGAGAGAGAAAGAGAAGGCGGTAGAGGTCTGCACCCGCTCGAATCCCTGCTGTCACTGTGTTTTGCATCGCTCAGTCAGGGTTTTGCAAGAAATTGCCTACGCGCGCGCGCGAGAGAGAGAGGGAGAGAGAGAGAGAGGAATAGGTATAGGAAAGGGTATGTTCATCTACAGCCCCCACGAAATTGCAACAGCAATCGAATGTCGAATACTAAGTTTACGTACTCAAACATATGCAACATGCCAACACTGTTCTTCCGTATAACGTATTCGCGATAATTAAGCTGGGAGTATCGAGCGACCGTACACCGTATATGAGTGGATAGATGCACATCCGCTTTCGTGCGAACGCACGAGGAGGACGGCAGCAACAGCAGTAAATAAGCGTGCTACAATCGATTTCATGTTGTCAGACGTTGGCCGTCGATTTGTGGCTAACTACAGCGCTACATTGGTTGACCCTATATATATATATACATATATATATATGCTAGAAGGATCCTTATTTCTATAATCTAAACAGGGACTCTCAGGACATGCATATCTATATATATATATATATATATATGCAAATATACATATGTCGATATTACACAGAATAGGTTGTTCCAATGGAAAGCAAACACTCAGTAAGCATTAGAGAATGCGTTAATTAAATGGATGCGTAGGTAACATATAGGCTGCCGCTTTTTCGTAACAGTTCTAGTAATTCATTATTTACTATTATTGATATGATGATGTTGTTGTTGTTGCTGTTGCCATAGTGACAGGTGTAATTGCTCCACTTGCACCACATGCCCGTTGAAACTCTTTCTCAGGGCGGTTGCATTGTTCTGTTTTCACCTCGGAGACCGGCTCGCCGCTTGCCTGTTAGGCTCATTTCTCTTCCGTAAGGACGCGCTGACAAAGATGAAAGGCGGTCACAAACACAGACGTTATATTGTCAGGTCCTGTCGAGCGGCGGCATAACAAGATAACACTTCGCACTTCCTCATGCTACGTACTTCTGAATTTCCCGAAGTCAGAACCTTTTCTGGCGTTCCATGTTTCCGAGCTGTGTCGGCCCACTCGGGCCGCTGATAGCGCGTCTTTTTTCAATAACCCTTTTTTCTCGGTATTACGAATGACAGTGCCAGAGGTCTTCAGAGCGTTCCCAACTACTACTACTACTACTACTACTATTATTACTACTACTGCTATCAATAATACTGCAAGCTGTGCACTATGTCTCTGCATAGCTAGTACGCTTCTGGCCTTGCTGGTCTGGCCTTCATCTCGGACGCGAGTGTGCTTTTTGCACAATTTTTCGTTCTTCGCGCTACCTTACTCGAGGTCTACTTTGCCCGTCCATCGCGCCACGTTCACACTTTAAGCCCTGTGTGTGTGCGTGTCTCCGCTTTCTCCACTGATCTGCTTTGTCCTGGTCGAATCACTACTTACAGTGTGCCTGGAGATCCATTTTTTGTGGCACCCGCCGACTTTTCGTCCTGCCATTCGAGCCCGCCATCTCTGCTTTTGTATTCTCCTTCTTCTCTTGTCGGTCTTCTGCTCGTTGGCGTCTGTCGTAGCTTCGAGTATCGTTTATATTTTCTTACATCCAGTCCATCTTCATCTCTCTCTCTCACGTACTGGCCCACTCTGAGTCTGACCATACGAACAAACTCACCAGCCGATCTTTGGTCACTTTCAAAGCCACGTTGTGCGTGCGACGACGCTAGCTGCTTTTACTTATTTTATGTTTTATTTTTTTGCGTGCCTTTGTTGGCTATCTCTCTTACTCTCTACATCTATGGCGTTAGTCTCTTGCAAAAGAGAGTCATCGATCCAGCTTCTCACAGAAAACACCACAGACTTTTTGTTCGGACCCAGCTGTCCCGTTTCCTATTCCCCTTCTAGTTGCTACCTCCATTTCTACCCTTCATAGACTAGTAGAGACAAACAACCGTGTGTCGTTGTCGTTATCGTTGTCGGCGTCACCAGACCTCCCCACCCCTTAGTTGCGCGCGGGCCTGTCCGGTCTATTTTCCAGCTTGCTTCGTGTTTTGCGTCGGTAGGGCTGTTATCATCAGGACTTTACAATATACCCTTTGCTCTTTCCTCGTGTTTTATACTTAATCTTTAATCTGAAAGCTTACCGTCGTTCTTTTCTACCGCTTTATCTCTCTTTTGTTCGCGCTATTTCTTTCTCCCCCTCTCTTCATTCGCTGCTGTTTCTTCCGCCTCTACCACAGAGATAATTCGCTGTTTTCGCGATTAGATAGGTAGAGATTTGCGATCTACCGCAGTCATATATAAAAGCCCGAACAAAACAGTAGATAAAAGGAGACGGAGACGCAGACAACGAGAAACAAAGAAGAATGAGATTGAGGGGAAGCGAGAGAGAATAGAGAAATCACAACGAAGTAACAATGCTGCTGCTGGTGGTGGTCGTCGTCTCCATTTGCCACCTTAACCGAGAAACGTACGTGAGTAATTGTTATAGCTGTTGTTGTACTTGCCTATATATATATAACCCGCGACCGGCTTGCGTGGAGTTTTTGGGCACCCCCTTGGCTTTTCCACAGTTTCATCTTGAGAAAAGAGCTTTATCACGATGTAATAGGGCCGGATAAGATATATATATATATATGTGTAATTTTCCATGATATGTGTTCCCACATACATAATGTAATATACGGAAAAGAAATTTTATATATAGAGAGAGAGAAAGAGATCCAACAGTGGGAACAACCAAGTCTGATATCTTGCCACTGTAAAGGCGAGCACCGTCGGAGCTATAAGACAGCAACTGTATTAACGGGATGACGTAGAGCTGCTCGTAATACTGCCACACAAAGCATTCCGCTAGAGTTAGCAGATTGTTTCAGTGTTTCAGTGCTGTTGTCGCCGTTTAAGTCATTTGTCTTTTTCTTCCTCGTGTTCTATAAGGTTTCCTCGAGATAGAAAACGTCGGAACTTTTGTCGAACTACTACTACTACTACCACATTTAGTGATGCACGCTGTTTCTTTTTATGCTTATTTAAAACGCACCGCTGCAAAGACAGAAGTATAATAGTTAAACGACCACCAAATGTGCGCTGCTGTCTAATTACGCCGTGTTTTTAGCCGATTTTCTGTGCCCTCTCGAACTTGGTTTAGAGAAGCGCATGAAGAAAAACCGTCATTTAAGAACAGACAAAGACTGGTTGGCCGGCAACAGTGTCGATCTGCCGCTAAGCGTCAATGGCCATGCTGCCACAAGGACTACTAGGCAAACCCTCCCCCTCCCCCCATCCCCTAGATATCTCAACATGTTGGGCCCCCCGTGCATTTAAAGATATGCCGTAAGGCGATTCTAAGCCCACCGAGGACGGAGGATGATCCAGAGTTAAAAATTACCTCCTTAGAGATGTTTTTATTTGTAGTGTCTATCGGTCAAGAAATTTTAGACAGTAGCGCTTATAATGGTAGGCTCGAAACCCCAGTGTAGTCGCAGTTAGGTACACCTTGAAAATCTGGCTTGCCAACATCACATATGTATTTTGAGCCAAACGATAATACATTGTTAATCATTTACAATACGTTTGCACGCTCGGCAGTGCTCGCATAAATATATATATATATATATATATATATATATATATATATATATATATATAAATATATATATACAAATATATATATATATACAGGGTGTTTCAGGAATATTGAAAGGGCGATATATGGAATTGCAGAGCTCGTTACAGCAAATGTTTTTTCCAATGGAACATGGTCTCTGAGAAGTCTTGTTTTAAAGTGAGAGTGAAATTACCAAGGGTGCCAACGAGATCGGCAACAAATCTTTTTGGGACAAGGTCATTTATGCATGCACTTAATCTCGACATGTTCTCCGAAAAAATCGTAATTACTCCGCAACCGCGGCTCGCATTGCCATAAGTTTGGTATCAAAATATTGTCATGTTTGGTATCAAAATATTGTCATGGAAATGTGCGTTTCCCTGAATGTGCTAGTTTTGAGCGATGTGAATAGTCGTAGGGTAATTGCTTTGAGTTATTTTGTGTAAAAGCTAATAAATTAACTTAATTTTTGTAAGTACTGTTTGCTCACTGTAAATACTGTTATAAACGGTCATGTCGCATCTTCTGACCGGCGTTATATGTTCGTTGGAGGAAGCAACATTTTCACGAATACGACGGTGCATTTAGTCTAGAGTGCAATGGCGAGACTAGTTATCTCGCCATTGCATATTTTGTGCTCCTATGTCGAGCAAAAACACCAGTGTCACAAATTGTAGTAATTTCACTCTCACTCCGAAACAAGACTTCTCAGAGACTATGTTCCATATATATAGAAGCGAGCACTGCCGAGTGTGCAAACGTATTGTAAATGATTAATAAATAATCACAATATTTTCTATATACCACCTGAATAGTCTATCCGTGCTATTATATTGCTGTTCAAAATCCGAAAGAACCGTCCATTTATAAATATCTGCATATAAAGACATGCATATAACTATTAGCAGCAAATCAGTAACACGCGGTTTGTCATTAGCGCATGTATATATATGCGCCATGATCTATGCAGTAAGCAAGCTGAACATGCACGTATCGACCGAGAGCCCATGGAGTGCTATCGGATCTAACGTTATGACGGTTGTTTAACTTAACGACATGACTGGTGAGGTTAAGTGGTACCTAGCAAACACGGAAGGATGATCGTCTCAACTCTCTATGGCACTGGCTCACATCCCCGATACAGTAGCTGTCCGTGTACACATAACTGATGTACATGCTGAGTTTAATGCATATATATATGTCCAAAAACAATTTATTACAGTTAAATATAAATATTGATATAATAATTATTTTTATTGAGTTATGGATTTTGCCTTGCCACTCCAAGGCACACAGCTATCACAACAGGTCGGCTCTAAAACGTTTCCCTAATGACGGCTCATTTATAAAGTATATAACTCTGATGATGTCCGTTGCATATTATATTTCATTTACCCCGTCTAATAATAATTATTATAATAATCATTATAAATGTAATCATAGCAATCTCCAGTAGGCGCAAATTATCACACAAACATGGGACCAGGTGTAGGGTTATTGCCACCGTTGCAGTTAAGCGTCTGGCGTCCAACAGGGAAGCTGTTCCTTTCCACTGTTAAACACAATTTTTTTCCGTAAGGCGAATGCCCGTGTACGTTGTTTTCATGTAATGGCACTCCGGCATTTACCTTGTCTAAATTGGAAACCATGCAAACCAATTTAAGAGTGGCCGGCCTGGGTCTCGAACCCAGGCCTCCCGAATGCAAGACAAAGACTTTGCCACTCAGCTATCTTGCTCGGCATATGTCTTTTAGACATGCAATATTTGTTTGTACTTCTTGTACGCTGACGACCTAAAGATAAACACTCATTTGGACTCTCCCTTAGCGCATACTGCGCAACAATCCGGTATCGACGGCATCAGCAACTGGTGCAGTCATAACGAAAGAAGCTCTCTATTCCGAAGTATCTTGTTCTGAAACATGGCTCTCCCGATTTAGACTATCAGCTCAATGGGTCAACACTGCCCTCCGCAAATGTTGCGCGGGAATTAAGTGTGCTAATGTTGACGGATCTTACGTTCCCTGTACGTATCAGAGATCTAGTTAAATCTGCACCTGTACTTGTAAATATGCTATTGCGTTGTTTCATCATTAAGGATCCAAGCGTGTTTATTCGTCTGAATTAATCAATTGTGTTGACTCGATTTTTGTGTGTTTGTACAAACAATCAGTTGCCCGTCTCAGACGGGTGATCACTATGCTTGTGCAGATTTTTTGAAAACCTCTGTAGAAGATGTGATATTGATCCGAATGCTGTTAACTTTCCGCAGCTGTCTATATTTAAAAGAATTCAACTTTGTTAAAAAACAACCACATACGGATACTATCACAGCTTGTGAGCTCAAACCGGATTGACCGCTTTCTAGACCTGCAAATGAACAGTCATGGACGCTTACTAATGCGTATACGTTAATGTATAGCAAGAATTGAAATGATCAATTATAAGAATCCTGGCATGTGGGCAGAGAATTTCACACTAATTTCAGGTTTGCAAAGTTCCCTCTAGTCCAGCTTCCTCCCACTTCTTTGGTAAATGAACGCGTATTCTAATACGAAAGCAACATCATTAACAAGCATCCACGGATAAGAAATTGAGGGAAAACAATCGCTAGAATGACTGAGCCCTGCTATTGTATATTTTTCGGCAAATTCCTTTTAAAGATAGACTCTTGTTTTACTAACAGACATGACATGGCGACACAGAGCGTCGAAATTAATTGTTGTGTCTGCGCCTGTCTACGTTTTGCACTTGCACACTTTTGTTCTTACTCGCGTTATGGCCGTGACCGTGGAGGCTGCGAGCATTCGCGGTTGCTGCGGATGTACTCAGCAACGCTGTGACAAGTAAGTTAAAGGCAATAAGATGACGCCCTTCAGTTGGCCTTCACGAGGCGCCAATGGCTAGCTTTCTTGAAAACTGTATCTCGCACTACGAGGGCATCTCTAAGGTCGATTATAAATGCACATGTGCCTAGGTATAGACAAGAAATTGCGGCAATTCTTTAGCAGTGCCGTTTCTAGCGGCGACTCTCTACCGTTTGGTTTGCTCGCTCTCTTGTCCTTATCGGATCAAAAGTCCGATCCGTCATCGTGGCGAGCGGCCGAGCGGGCCGGGCTGTTGGGTGATCTTTCGCAGGCACCCACACGTCAGGGCAGGAAGGAAGGAAGGGGGCGGGGGGGTAGCGTCTGAAAAAACGTTCATCCTTGACAGGAGAACACGGTGCGTACTCGAGACGCGTGGGCTCGCCTCATCTGCGCTGATGAGATGGCGTGGATGTCGCGCTTCATTTTCATACGAATGAAATGCCTTCAAGAAGTATTGCAGCCATTCATCTCCTCAGTGCGGAGACAGTGCGGCCTGCCCGGTTGGTGGGTTGGTCGCGCCGCAGCTTTGCGACCACCGGCTGGCATTTCTTCGCTTTCGCAGCCTCGACGGGGGTTGGGCGGGGACAAACACGGGTGAGCCTGTTTCCTCACCAAACGCAGCATTCTAGAGCCCCACGATGGAGCAGCAGTAAAGGATGAGCAGCACGACGGGAAGAACGATGACGACTAGGAGGAGAGGAAGGAGAAAGAGAAGGTTCTGCTCGCGTGTGCCTCTTCCCCTGTGTTCTACTCAGTTCCCAGAGGGGGGGGGGGGGGGGTGAGAGGGGACGTTTGGCAGAGCCTTGGAGTAGGTCCCTGGGGGCATACGAGGTCGGGGCGGAGCCGAGGAAGCACCCCCAGCTGCACGGTTGCTGCCGTCGGTATTGCTGGCACCACCGTCTCCGCCGCCGCTAAGCAACAACGGTCGAAGAGATAGCCTCAGTTCAAGACGATGCCAAATGAAATCGAGTAAGCAGAGTAAACCAGATATACATATGCATACGTACGACATGGCGGGCGAAATGTCAGCGTTTGCTGTGCGTGGCAGCAACACGAGATCGGTGCGCTGCAACCTTCTGCTGACCTTCTAACATATCATCCGGAGACACCACCGTCGCACCATTCGAAGGACACGTCCTGCGTTAGTGGATGGATGGGTGGGCGTCTGCGTGCAGTAGGCGGCGGCGCAGCAGCAGGAGTAAGCGCGGCGCGATGCACGACGCCTAGGTAGGGATATCATCGTGGTATCGTCGATGGTTCTTTGTCGCACCGTAGACCTTGCCTAGTTTGATTTGCTCTCCCTACAAGCGGCCGTAACGGCGCGGCTAGGGGCGTCGCGTTTCATACCCCGCCTCCCCTCCTCGGGCAAGTTGAGAAGTCGCTCGACGAGCACGGAGATAAATAGATGACACCAGACAGATACATAGATAGACAGATAGCGAGACGTACAAATAGGGACGTCTGTTGACGTGTAACAGATCGGCAGAAACTGGCCCGCAAGCAACAGTATTGCCGCGGATTCAACTAGGGGGAAGGGGGGTAAAGCCAAGTACGCTTCAGTCACTTCTTGCAGGCATAGGCCAAGAAACAAAAAACATCACCTACCGACCGAAATGGTACTATTACACAATACGCGCATACAAGCGGTGTGCTGCTACTCGCTACTGTGTGTCGCCGGCCGTAGCCCTACGAATATGAGGCCGTGCCAACATACTTGTCTTCTACCAGGTCCGCTTCCTCCAGGGCCGGAGTCCCCGGTGAGCTCGAATCGAAGCTAAGTGCAGTTTCTTGTTGTTCTATTAGTAGAGATGTCCTCGATTGTTAGGCCCTCTAATTCCACGCGTCGAGCGTTTGAAAGAGGGATGCATATTCCTATTAAATCGATAAATGAATACGAAGGTCAAGCAGACGGTTGTTCGGCGACCATTCGTGATGAACACAAAATGCTGATCACCATTTCCAGCGAGGTATGTCAATCCTACAGCGTGGATTATTATTCGTGTTCATAAAGGAACACCAGCGTTTAAGAAATTCTACAGCTATTTTTATTATTTACGACACTTGTACACATGATTAAGCTAGCATAATGTGACTTGCAGCGTTTATAGATTTGTTGCTGCGTCAAAGCTGCCATTAGGCTCATAGCTCGCAGAGAACGGTGAGACACATATATGGAGAGAGAAACAAAGTAGAAGAAACAAACGATAATCGCCACTCCTTATCTCATTGGTGTTAGATAAACGTAAGCGACCAAGATTGTCTATTATCATGGCTTGGTTAACGCGGCGGTAGAACGTACGCGTGCATTGCTGGAAGACGGCAATATTGGCAGTACGGTGAAGCGCTTCAGTGGCAATGCAATCGATTCACGTGGGGGACTCTGTCTCCTAAGCGAGGATTGCTATTGCTCGGCCGTCATAAATATGCCCTGCTTAGTCGTCGAAATACGCGACGAGCTACGCCGTATGCTGCCCTTATATGGAGCGTATGCATACAGGTGATGTAGTCACGGTCGCGTCTCACTGGGCCAAATGTTGAGCAAAACACGACATGCTTTTCCTTGACTTAATGCAGATCTATCTATACGTACAGTGAGTACATGTTCGTGGACAGCAGCAGCAGCACCGGTCAGTCGACAATAATCAATGTGATATCGTGTGACCTCTTCGTATTCCTTCTGGAGGATAACCAAGACTGCGCCGTGGCGCGATCTGGTTGGAATTAGAACGGTGCGGCGAAAACTACATGGCAATCAATTGGCGGCTGGCTTTCGCGCCAGCGGTGAAGGTCGCCAGCCACAGTCGGCTAAGGCCAGCCGTGGGTGAGCCTGCAGGAAGCTGATTTGATTTTTGTAGCACCGGCAACGACAGGTCGCAGCCCCGGTCGCGTGGGCAAGAAGAGCGAGAGGCAAGGCGGGGCAGGACAGGGCAGAAGAGCACAGCTGAGCTGAGCTAAGAAAGATGACGCAGAGCAATACTGGACAAGATCTATGATCAGTTCTCGGATCAGTGAAGATTTAGTGACGTGGCCAGCCACCCGGCGAACGGCCGGCTGGCCCATGCAGGCATGCGAGACGAGACAAAACACGAGCTGCACAGGGCAGACGAGCGAAGAGAAAAGGACAGACCGAGAGAGAGAGGGGCAAAGAAAGGAAGACATACGAAACGAGCTGCAAGAGAGAGAAAGAGAAAGGGAACAAGGGAGAAGTTAAGATTGTGCGTGAACGAGAGAGAGAAAGGTACTGGCAAAGCAAAAGCGCAGTGAAGCGATATATAGATGCCGGATAGACGGCGGACTAAAGAGGTCGTACCCGACAAAATGATGATACCGGGCAGCCTTTAGGCCGGCACGCAAACGGCGGTGGGCGGCGGCGGCTGCGACGACGACGACGGCAAAACGATGCCCCCGATCCGAAACGAAGCACTGAAGAGAAGCTAGAGGGAGAGGGAAAGAGAGGGCTAGAGGGAGCGAGTAGAGACACATTTGTCAAGTGTGCGTGGTCCCCGGCCGGGGGGTAGGGGGGGGGGGCTGCAATGGCAACGGGAGAAGCATGGGCTGGTAGATTGAGTAAGAGGGACGGAAACGGCGATGAAGACCGCCATGTGAGGGAAAAGCCGGTATGGGATGGGCAAGCGGACGGGCGGACGGACTGGCAAACGGGAAACAACGCCGATAGACTACGCGCTCCCAGCGGCTAACCGTTTGCCCGCTACTGCTCGTTTCAGTCGGGCTTAGCCTGGTCGCTGCTTCGCATTTGGCTGTTTTGCCGTTTGCCGCGTATCGACCGGGTCAGAGGCCGCCCGAGGCATAACCCGCCCGTTTGACGGCGGTGGCAACGGTACTGACTTACTTGCCGGCCGGCTGTAGCCTGTAGGAAACCCCCATAGGAATGCAACGCCCGCTCTTCTCGATCGGACCGGCGTGCGCGCGCACAAACGCACCCCTGTGTTCGCCTGTGTCGAACCTATTGCCAATGCGGTGGTATACCGGGAAGGTCGTCGTCAGCGACCGCAGCAGCAGCAACGGCGGCAAAGACAATCCGTGAACTGAAGAGAAAATAAGGTCAGGAAGAGCAGAGGAAAACTAAAGACGCCAAGGAAAACTGAAGGAAAAGAGAAGAGCGGAAAAAGCAAAGAGGAGAGTGCCGGAGAAGCAAAAGAGAACCAGAGTTAGTTGCAAAAGAGAGTTAAAGGAGCAAAGGAAGCACAGTAGGAGTAAAAAATAGGAGCGCAGGCGCAAAGGAGATCTGAGGGAGCAAATAAGTACTGCATTTGCAAAGAAGAATTAGAAGTGCAGAGAAGGACGAGAAAAATAGCCAGGGAAAGCGGAGGGAGCAAAACAGGCCGGGAGTAAGTAAAGAAGAACTGCGGAACAAAGGAGCACCAGATGGGAAAAGGAGCAAAGCTGGAGGAGCAACGGAGAGTTGGAGGAATAGAGGGGAATGAAAGGAGCACGGGAGCCTTCGTGGAGGAACGAAGGACAGCAAGGGCAAGTGAGAGCTTGAGGAGCAAAGAAAGACGAGAGGAGTGTAGGAGTGGCAAAGGAGAGTTGGAGGACGCAAGGAGCACCAGAGGAGCAGGGAGAGTTGGAGCTAACAAAATCAAAGGGGTGCAAAAGAGAAGACTAAAGGAGAGTTAAAGGGGCGCAAGAAAGCTAACTGCAGAGAAAATAAAGAGAAGGAATAACTGAAGGATAGGAAAACTAGAAGGTAAACGCAGCGAGACCGATATGAGCAGGCTGGAGAGACAGTAGTGGCTGGTGCCGGCGTCGGTACCGCGGGTTGTGGCGCCGACGGTGAAGTCACACGGGAGATGGGACGCCGAGGCGAAATGATACGATGAGGACAGACAAACGAAGAAAAGAGGAAACGAAACGACGAACACGAAGACGACGCGTCCCGCATATAAATATTTAATGCAATCGGATAGCTACCTACCTCTTCGAATTGGGCGGGCAGACAGACGACAAAGCAAACCGCTGCGGCCACCGGAATACAGGAGATCGGGGCAACCAGCTCGTTTCGCTATATCTATATATCGTTATCGTAAATTTTACGAAAGAGGCCTTCATACAAACAAATACTGGTCGCTCCAGTATGATATATATATATATATATATATATATATGTATGCCACTGCATGGTACTGCGCCACCTTCATTCACTTTTACACGATTAACTGGTCCACACAAATGCGATTTGTTACACACAAAAAATGCGTATTAATATGTGGTTTTGCACACACTCAAAATTGCGACTTCAAGACAATTTGCTTGTTTTACTGCGGCAGGTCACGTTTCGTGACTAGCAGATGAGTACCAGAAAACCAAATGTTATGATTTAAATTATATATACATTGCCACATAAGACACGCAGATAGAAACAAAGCATAATCGAGCTTGCTGGATTCAAACTTAAACTCCGTTTTCTCAACGGAGCATGGTTTAATACAATAATAAGAAAGATACAGAAGCCGCATTATATATTCACACATGTACGCATACATAATGCGTGTGTTTTCAAGCAGATCATAAGTCGTCAATACGAGTAGGACCAGACGACCGAAAAGTTGCGCTGGAGGCAATATGGCGTTGGAACACAGCGTTTGCAAATGATATGCTGACGATCCGCCTCAAAACAGCAGCACATAACCAGGAATGGCGAATCTACAAAGAGGGGATTGATTCAGTGAAGAGCACGTACGAAACGCAACTTCGTGCTTTGCTCCATACACATCCTCCACTGATAAGTCTTGAATATGGGTTGAGTCTGAGCGCTTGCCGATCTTTTTTTTTATAAAGACCGGCAGGACCACGTAAGCCTATGATATTCTGGAGTATTGGACAAAAATGCGCTGCTGCTGCCGCTTGAGTTCTTACTATCCTCCCTGATGGTGTCGGTGATTGGCGGAGAATCGCATGATGTCGAAGTCCCAATCCACGCCCGAATACTTGTCACTGGATGGGGTGCGTTGCTAGTTGTTAGCGAGTCACACAAATGGATCCACGATGTACCCGTAATATGGGGCAACGCCCCATAGTAATGGATTTGGAGCAGGAGGACACCTGTCTAGGCATCACTGCCTCGCAGCTTCCCCAGTTTTTCCCTGTCGGCGCCAGTCGGTGCGAGCGGAGCAACGAAATAAGAGCGGCGAAGGCTGGCCTCATCCGCTGGCTGAAGCAAAAGACCGATACATTCGTGCATACATGCTCTCTGAAGTGCAATATGTGACGCATATTGTCTGCCCCAACTTCTGTACGCTGAAACGTATGTCTGTGGCTGGCGGATATGCCTTTATAATTTTGCATGCATTAACTTAGACAAATTATTACATATGCACTAGTATTAGTAGATGCAGTCCGTACAGATTAAGTCGGCTTTGTGTTGTTTGCGTTATTGCGCATAAGGCAATTGTTTTATTTGATAGGAATTGACTCCTGACAAATAAAACGATTTGGCTAGTACAATTTTCAATGTAAGGTTTTATCTGGCAAGCGCTATAACGTGTTAAAAATTTGTACATGCTGTCTGCAAAAATGTAAACATTTGTATATATATATATATATATATATATAAGTTGTAATTACTGAATGTATGTGCTATACAAATATATTTAGTATAACTCATTTATCTTCCCTCGTATTTGACATTTAGATGGCAGTGCATTTGCAAGTAGAATACTTTATAAATATCTGTCTATTGAAACGTTTGACACACGATAGATCGCTATATTTGTTTGCGAGTTGACTCTAGTTAGACTCGTGTTCTATCCATACAAATAATAATTAACGAATTTTAGGTACTCTATCAGAAAGCAGAAAAATGCGTATGCCTACAACGAGTTTTGCTATAAAATGCTACTAATGGGAGACCAGGCCACCCGGAACGATCCTAGTTGAAAATTGTATCAAGGCAATGACTAAAAAATTAATCGTATTTGCGAGTCCGACGAATTAGACGACCAGTAAGCGGCTTTCTTTAGACAAAACTAATGTATCAAGTTTTTACACCACGAAAAAGTTTGTTTAGTCAGCCTCTGTCGGATGTAGGGTTGCTCACCGACTCAAGCAGGCACTTCGAATGACTCTCCAAAGCCGGGTCACTAGGACCGGGACTATCGGTCGCTCCCTAGGTCGCGGTCTCGGTTACCGCGCTGAAAAGAACACCCATCCGGGGCGTTTCCATGCAGGAACCCACCGCGTTTGGCTGCCGGCGCTTCTGACAGAGACTACCTACAGAGGCATGTCATAGAGGCTAAAATGGGCCAGGATGGGTGTTTTGCCATTAATCAAGTAGAGGATTGATTCATTCATCAAAAGCCGCCAGTCTGTCTGTGTCTTCACTTACACACTCCCTGGGCAATTCCTGCAGTTGGTGCTCAGAATGGCAGACGGTCATCAGGCGACATTGCTGCAGATTGTTAATGACCTCCGTGATCACACAGGCATGATCAGTGTCACTCGAGGAATGCGTAAGAGCTATACAAAGGCAATGTGAAGCGATGCTGCTGCTGTTTCTGTCATCGTCGTCGTCGTCGTCGTTTTCAGTCCGATCTTGAAATGCATTAGCAAATAAGTGGAAGCAACGCCGTTTCCTTTGTTGCAAACAATCTGGCGGGGAACAAACTGGCTAGTTTTTTCTTCACTCTCCCGCGCTGTATTGCTAGGTTTTGTTCTCGACGACACGATTTGCTGTGAAAAGTTAACGAATGGCTCGCAGCGGTCGACTAGCATATGTGTTGGTTGCATAAATATGGTGAGGTCGCCACGAACGCAGGCAAACAAATTTTTCATATTTTGTTTAAACGAAGTTTTTTGTATTTTGGCTAGACTTGGGTTGCTCGCGCTTACTATAGTGTGCCCTCTATGTAGGACAAGGCTTGAAAGAGAATCGAAATCTAAAGTCAAAGTAAGAATGGTACGCAATCAAGCAATATCAGAGAATCCTGTGCAATATGAGAAGTACCTAGAATATCTGGCCATATCAGATCAGATGTTCAAAGCTTAAAGTAGATGTAATGCAACTAGCCACACGCTTGTGAAATGTTCTTTTTAAAGACTGAGACATTTAATGCTATGTCCTTTCCAACCCATCTGCTGCAGGAGTTTACACCATATAATGAAACTCTGTTTCTGTAACTATATCTAGCAAAGTAAAGACAACAAAATCGTTTTCTTCCTCAAACATATCTTTAGGCATACATCGTGGTTATACAATTCTTCATCATCGTCGTCTGAGTGTGTAAAATATTGACCTCCAGAGACGACAGCCATATCACCTCGTAAACGGCGCAAGGGCTTCATATGAATCACCACGAAAGAAGAAGCTCTAGAAGGCGCCTGGCACTACTAGAGCTATATAGAACCATTCTGGCTAGTATTTGGCGATGGCGCTTCTCACCGCAGTCCTTTGACGGTCGTTTGAGGTAGTGCCGGAATTTCTACTCCGTCTTTCGGTTTTGGGACGGGCGATGCTCCTATCCTCGCTTCGCTGCCGACCGCCGTCCTCGGCCTACTCAGTTTGTCGCTTTTTCAGGCCGTCGAGCCCGAGAGAACACAAGCACAAAGTGGCGACGACAAGCGACCTCATAACTTTGGAGCGCCAGCTCCAAGTGACACCTCTGATTTGCGTTCCATTGTGCTGTTCGTCAAGGCGTTTTTCGTCGTCGGATTCTGTCTTTTCCTTAGATTCAGGTTCTAAGTGCGCGCAGCCCGCCGTACACACCAGCGCCAGCACCACCACCTACCTACACGATGTATAATGATGATGACTCGTTGGCGCGCGAAAAAAAAATTCTAGAGGGAAAAAGGCGCAGCTAAGTCACTAGAAGTGCTGAAGGATTCTCAGGACTTACATTTCTGGCGCCAGCCAAGCGAGTTCCTCCACCCTAGTCCCCACGCAGAGTCTCCCACGCAACGTCCCTTATAAAGAACCTTCCTGTACACAACCGTTCCCGACAATTGACGACACAGGCGTTCACATTCGGCCGTTCGTTTGCTTGCCGACTATACAGCCGGCGGCACGCAAAGGTTGTATATGTACACCATATATTACTCCGTTTATGTAGAGACGTCCTTACTTCCCCACCTCTACGCACATTTCTCTTTCTGTCTTTCCCGCTACTGGACATGGGATAAGACAGATATTACGGATATATCTAGCACAATGATTTAGAATTCACCATAAATGCAGTGCGATGCATTTATAATTAAACGTCAAGCACAAATTTTGATTATAAAGACATCGTGTTGTTCGTTCTAAGAGCAAACCAGAGTGATAGAGCACTTGGAACAATTTTGGACATACTTTTAAACTCTCGAAGTATAATCGTCCCATACTGCCCGAAACCGCCAAAGGGGGCTGTGTACGCCCTTAGCTTTCACCGCTTGCTTGCCCCCCCCCATAAAACGGTATCGATTTAGACTCGTTTGTCACATATCCAGTCATACAAGAATGAAACAATTAGGTGATCTCACCGGTAACGATTTTTCTCTATTTACAAGTATAGACAAATGAACACTCACATAGGCACGTACGTGATAAATGAGTATATGCACATACAAAGAACATACAGATATACACAGTGGCATGCCTACATACATAGAGGTACCACTATGCACAACGTTTATACTATGCAAGTACTATCATATCTAAATACATATGTCCATAACCATGATAGCCGTCTGCCTGCCGCGCTACTGAATTATTAAGTAAGACGTCTCCAGGTTTAGAGCTTCGTTATGGCCAGCCAGAGTTTTTTTCTCTATACTTTATTGTATTCATAAATCAACATTTAAACTTAACGTTTAAAAATTAACTAACGGTTGTTTTTACAATTTCAATAAAATGATTTTGAGGGCTGCGTCGGCTTGCAAGGACTGCGTGTTGACGCGGCTTTTTTGGTCAGGGCATAATTTTGCAAGATCGACGAAGTTTGGCAGGTTTCTAGCCATAGTTGTCATCTATCGGGGCGTCACCGATTCGATCTCTGCCGTTGATCGCATTATTTTTCAAATGCGATTATTATTGGAAATAGACGATAAGCCACGCCAATCGGTCAGCGGCCACAATAACAATTGGGGAAACCTGGATATCTTAAGACGTCCGGCTCTCGGTCGACATTGAAGATATGCCTCACGGTGATTCGAAGCCTGTAGGAGACCAATACTATATTCCAGACTTAAAAACAACCTCCTTAGTTTATTTGTGTGGTGTTGCTTTTCCGAAGCGATTGCTGTTAGATTTTGAATACAACTATCACTGGCAATGTTGATTTCTCTATGTTTGTTTAATGAGCTTGAGCTTGTATAGTGTTAGCCATTGTCGCTAGTGGTAAATCCTATCAGTGGCAATTAAATAACTGCTAGCGCTCACGTAGCCTTTTTGAATATAGATAATGATTTAACCCATTCAAACAATGCCACAAAATCAAGGCGATATATTACTTTCGAAACATATTTATTCTCCAAAATTAATAAAATGCTTAACTTTTATTACAAACCAATCACGGAGCGGTAAACAATATTTGCGAAGTGGGACCTTACTTTGTCAAGGCCTTATCATCATTAACCGGGCTTCTTAGTCGGAGTTTGTATTCGTCTGCTGCTCGCCCTGCAGCGTGTCGCCAAGGTTTCTTCCACAGATACAGACATGCGATCAGAATCCATGGCTGCTCATGCGTGTTCTCTGTGGCTTATTCAAGTACGTTTGCCTTGAACGTGGCAAGGCAAATATACTTGACTGGTCTGTACTTTTATTACTATAGACGTCGTTTCTAACCATGACACAGGGTTCACACTCGTAGAAGCGATGGAATGTTGTAGCTATTTATATTTGAGAACAAAAAAATGATTATATATATATATATATGTCACTACTTAAACGTACATAGGATCGTATCGTTTTTTATCGTCGTCTAATGCTCACGTACAATGCTATCGCACACATGGACAATCGGGCTCGAGAGAACCACTAATGGTCTACCGATCGCCCGTGACGAAGTAAAAAGTGGAGTAACGCGTGGCATAGACGAGACAGAAACCACGACTATATTAGATAACCATATACAGACGCTGTGCACTGTCCGAGCAATGTAAGTAAGCCAATCATATGCCGTTGCTGTCGTATTTCAGTGTTGCTTCTCTGACAATGCCAGCCAGTTTAGTCCGGTCACTGACCGTAGCAGAGGGTCAAGGGGATAAACCTCAGTAGATGGTGGGAGTGTGGGGCCATGCGGTGTGGTACTCTAAGCGACTCAGCTGGACCTAATGGGTGACCGCGGAAAAAGGCGCGTACTTCGAGATCGCATAGAACGGCGGTAGCGTCGGCAATGCCACTACTGCACGAAAGAGCTTGAATGAGGTTACAGCTACCCAGAGAGTCCAACTCAAACGAAACGCAGGACCTGGTTGTTAGCTGAGGGGTGGGTAGAAGGGGAGGAACTCTCTTTCCCGACTCTGCGGACGGTTCCGAGCGCAGAGGGAAACCCGCTCTGGGTCTCCCTTGTTCATGGGATTGCTCCAGTAGAGCAATCCCATGGACGCTGAAACGCGCCAAATCGAGTGACCAAAGGACGGCGAGCAGTCAAACAGGGAGCCTTCGACAATACCCGCGCTTTTCTCTGCTCGTACCACCGTATTTTTTTCTCCACGGTTATTCGTTTCTGTTGCAGAGGAATCGCTTCCTTTTTTCTTTTTTACTTGTTTTATTTCTCAGTGTTTTTCTTGTTCTCGTTTGCTCTTTATGTCAAATTATTGTTCCTTCCGATCTTTGAATCGTTCTGCTGCGGTTTAACGGACCGACCCACAAGTTGCACAGAACTTGTCTTAGGGGAGAAGGAAAATGGGGAGAGAGACAGGGAGAAGCGATGGGAATCGTCCGCCCTGCCTAAACTGGACTACGGTCTATTACAGTAGCGGGGGGAGCGGTACAAGTTAATTGCGGGGGAGGGCGGGCGGCGGAGGGAGGCGATTAGGTGAAGAAGAGACAAAGGGGCATGGGGTGGTTTGTTGGCCTTACTACGAGTACTGCTTACAACGACTACTACCGCTGTTTTTGCTGTTGCGAGTGTCCTGTTAGTAACTTTGTCAGCTTCAACAAAACGCGACAATAGAATCAGCTGTTCAAACTATGACGACAAAATTATGAAGACGACGACGACGACGGAACGAGAAATGACAATAGTTGTTAAGAAACAATGAACCACTGACAATAGCGACGGAGACAACGGCACTCCAAGAAGGTACGGAGAAGAGCCGTGGCCGCCTAATGCTCCTAAGTAAGTATCTATCCATCTAGCTGCTTCGCTTTCTGTCTCGTTTCGACATATATCTCGTTTCTATCTTTCTATTTTCCTTCTATTTTTTTCGGTTTTCTTTCGTTTTAGGGGAGGGAGGCGGAAGATATTTCGTCATGCCACCCCACACCGACGTGCTCCTCAACGTCCGTTTGACGCTGTACCGATCTATGCAAAACCCTAGAACAATAACACTTAATAGGACCAATAAAAGGAGCAATCTCTAGCTCACATCGAAACAGGATTACAGGCGAGAGAAGCAGACAGCATTCTGCAATACAACTTGACCGATCGGTTTGCTGACTGACGAGCGACTCAGCTGACCGCTGGCTGTCTTAGTACGAGGGCCAGAGAAAGAGTGTATAAGACGTGCTTGTATGTGGAGGGAACGTGCGCGCGATAGACAGTCTCTGTTCAGCACCCTCATAGGAACGTACGTACAGCACACTGAAAGGATCGACTTTGTCGAGTTGATCCAATGACAACCTTCTAACGGTTGCAGTTTATTTGTTTTGTTGCCTAAGTTGAGCCTTCGTGCGAGTGTCGCCTTAGCTCCTAATGCCTTCACTTGGGCGCCATCATACTTTACTATAGAGACTTACCTTTTTGTGCCTTGTAGGTATTGAACACACACGCACGTCCTGTTCTGAAGAGCGCTAGTCACGGCTGAAGCGCCAGCTGCGAGCTCGATGCTGTCGCTTACGTCAGTCAAAGTAGCATAAACAATATCTTGGCTGGATGTCACACACATAATGGTCGCTGTTGAAATGTGAACAAGTATAGCGACATTCAGCTAACACCTGTATATTGCTACAAGTCAGCTTAGCTGTCGTACCACTGTGAACACACATTTGGCTTTTGGAAAAAATACAAATTTTAATTATAACGTTTGCAATAAAATTCTAACGCGATGTTCTATCAAAGGAACGAATTTACTGTTTAGAGCGAGCAATGGAGACTTGACATGGGAATCGTCCTCTCGTCTATACTGCTGATACCAATATATATTAGAAAAAATACAATATAATACAAGATTGCTAATTTAGTAAAAATTGTATTGCACTAATATATATATATATATATATATATATATATATATGGTAATGCATACGCTTGTATTTACATTTATTCTGGATGCACTGATGCATTAGTATGTCTTAATATATGTAAATATACATACATATGTCATACATATAAAGGTGCTTATATATATAATCGTATGCATGTATATATATATATATATATATATATATATATATATATACAGAGGAAAATCTACGAGCATTGTTAAGCGTAGGTTTTTTTAAAATTAAGCACGACAAGGAATTACCGATAATTCATGTGAGCGCTGGTAGTAATGCATGGGAAAAGCAATATACAAGCCCATTGTTAAAACCCCCTTGGGTCTCGTTTCGAATAATAATAGCCGATGCTTCAGATGGTTTAGAAAGGCCCGACGGGTGGTGCGCCGATGCGTCATCTGACCTTGACGCAATAAATATTTCAACGCTGCTCAGAGTAAGATCTAGATATCACATCCATCGTCTTCTATTTATATTATATATATCATCTTTATTAAAAAAGGGATATTACAATAGAAGCAAAGTCGTTTCGAATCTGTGAACGGCGCGCAATCCTCCAGGCAAATGAGTTGTTCACAACGTCCACACGAGCAATCTCGTGGGGGTGGATGGGAACACCGCTCCGGACAATATTTGGTCTTAGAACAAAATTAGGCGCTAGCTGTTTAAACGTGCGGTAATCGGCATGGGATTGGTATTCACTAACACTAGGCAATGGGATACGCTCGCGTGATAGACAACACCGACAAGCAACTCGTTTCTCAAATTTATCCTGCACGCTCTGCAAAAAGTCAACATCTCTTTCATAGAATGGCATCATTACGTGACAGCAATAAGTCTATTTTAGTACCACTAAGTTTTGATACAGCTTCAGGTACACATTATGGTCCTGTATAATAAAAGACCGCATTATGAGATTACACAATCAAGACGCGGCCTTGACGACCTCAGCCATGTGAGGTCTAAACTTCATTTGGCGGTCGAAGATTACCCCGAGGTCTTTGTAGCGTGAGACTTTAGGAATGGGTTGGCCGTTGAGCATATATTAAATAGTATCTGGCATTGTCTTGAAAACGGCAGACTTGGAAGTAGATATTTGTATGCGGTTTTCCTCTGCCAATAAAGATACGGTATCAATCGCTTTCTGTAGAATAGCTATGTTGTTGTCGTTTTTTTGCCTCAACATAGATTTTAAGATCGTCCGCATACAGCTCATATGTAGCACCAATATCTCGAAGTATTACCCCGTGAACCTGTACAAATATTGTGCACATTATGGGGCCTAAGCATGAGCCCTGCGGAACACCAGATACACACCTGCCGACCGCGGAATAGCTATGCTCAACTTTGACGACAAATGTACGGTCTCTCAGATTAGCTCTGCACCAGTTTATGATTCTGGGGCCGATACCTAACGCTGACATCTTTGTCAGAAGCAGATTATGGTCAACGCGGTCGAATGCACGTGAAAAATCAAAGTAAACAACATGCAGAGGGATGTTGCGATTTCGGGCCAGCGCCCAATCCTGAGCTACTTCCAGTAACTGGCTACCCGTTGATCGACCCTTTGTAAAACCATGTTGTGAGGAGTCCAACAGGTCTTTAGAATCGAGAAATGTGTAAAGCTTAGCTACAATTATTTTCTCCATTAGCGAACAAGGTACTGAACATTGAGACACAGGTCTGTAATTTTCTGGTGCTGCACGAAAACCCTTTTTGTGCGTCGGGGTGATAATGGATTGCCGAAAGAAACTCGGTACTTCGCCGTCTCAGAAGGAGCGAGTAAATATCAATGATAATGGCTCAACCAAGCTGACAGGGAGCTCTTTGAATAAAATTGGGGGAAGGTTGTCGGGAGTCCGCGAGCATTTTATTTTAAGGCTGTTGAGGTGCACTATTACCTTTTCCTTGTTAAAAATAATGTCATTTATGAGAACGGTCGGGATCTGATTAACGGTGTTGGGAATTCCAGACGGCTGAACATATACGCTCTCAAAGTAATCTTTCATAGCTGCCGCTTTGTCAGAGTTCCCTGTGATCGTGTGTTTGCCAACTATAAGTGGAGCCACTCCAGACTGCAGTGTTAAACGGCGACCAGCATATCGAACAAAGTCTTTGGCATTACGAATGTTTTGGTCGGCCTCCTCTTGCCGCCTTTTGCGGGTTGCGGCTCGTGCCAATTGAGTAGATAAGCGCGAGTGTGCACGGGACGATGGCGTCAGACTATGTAGGCGCCTAGGTGCGTCCTCTATGAACATTTGCAAGGTAGATGGTTTAGGCTTTCTTAACGGAGTAACCATCTCCATGAGAAATATAGTAGCATTCACAAATGACCAGTCAAACGTTCGCATCTACACAAGCAGCCCTCTATAACTATAATATATGATCGAGACGGCCAGTTCGTAACAACAAGTAGGCGTGACTTCGAGCTTAAACCCTGATGAGCTTCGCCTTAGCGGTACTGCTATTATATACACGGTAACGCCGTATTAACAATAGTACCCAGTAGTTAGAAAACATGGCTTGACTGTGTTTTTTTCATGTTCGTCAAACGCTACTTAGTTTGCGTACAGTGTTGTCTCATGGGTAAGTGGAAGGAGTTTCTTATATGTGCTCTCCCATGCATCAACTCCATGACCCGTGACACAACGACTCCATATGACCTACAACACATCACGGCATGCAAATCCATTAATTAAGCCCGTTCGAATGCGATCATATTCTATCAGGAACACAACTATGAGAGTCGCACAACCTCGTACAACTACTCTAATCTCAGCGAGACCACCAACCGGCACACTGCGGGCGGGCGGTCGTGCGGGCGGTAGGGAATAGGTGACAATCGCCGGTATATACAGCCTATTTGACAACGGCGATTGCCAGCCTTTGTTGGGATATTAATGAACAATGAACAGTCTACTATAGTCTATGCTAGCAGCCCTGTCTATCGCTTATCTCACGTGCCCCAATTGGCCCCACCAGCGCCGAGTGAGTCGATCCGAGTTCATTTCCAGCTGCCCCGCTGGGACAAGGCCGGCCCCGTCCAATTACAGCAAAGGGCGAGCGGCGGCGGCCAAGCAGATGTCCGCGCCAATACGTCCGCGATTTCAGTGCGGGCTCACAACCCCGTCCCACGCAGAGCCACGTAGACAAGGGCGGAACGCGTATTCGGTCTCCGTTTGATCCCCCACAGCCCACATCTATTTCTGGCCGTGTTAGTATACGAGCCTACCGGGCGTGCCACTTGGCAGGATATAAATATATATATATAAGTATATATACAAGATGTGTGAGAAAGAAAATCAGCCACAAGGGTACTAGTGCTATTATTGCCCTGGAGCAGAATTGCCTAAAAATATTGACATGTGTGTGCGTTGGTATCAATGCCTCGTCGTATCCGGCGTCAAATCCGTATAGGCAAAGCTATCTCTGTCGATCTCTGTTAGTCCGCATAGCTTTTTCGACTGCATCGTTCGTTCGCCAGCGGTGACACTCAAGTACCACGGCGCCCATGTACGGCTGTAATTCAGACAGTCTAGCACGGCAGACTGCCGGTCGTTTATAGTAATAAAAAAGCGTGAATTGTGGACAGAGGAAAAACAACTATACACGAGTAAATACCATGGCCCGTGTATAGCTATATGAACGACTAGTTATTGGCGTGTGAAATTGTATGACCGAGCTGACGGTCAAAGTGGCCACCTCTTCTATCCGGCAGAGAAAAACGAAGCAAAACGAATAAGTTGATAGCCTACCAATCTTGAGCTTACTTACTTACTTACTTGCTTATGTGCGTTGTCCGTGCCTGCTTCATCCAACTTGCGCAGCAGCCAAAAGCCATCCGGTTTTCGCACGTTTGCGCTGTGCGGACGTGTCCAATCTTTACCTCGCTAGTCGTTTTAATAGTTGATAGCCTCCTAAGCCATTCGTACTTTTGCATTGCGGCTACCAATGTGATATATATATATATATATATATATATATATATATATATATATCTATTCATTAAGCTATTATGCTCGGTTGATATATATATATATATATATATCAACCGAGCATTATAGCTTAATGAGTAGATATATATGTATGTATGTATATATATATATATATATATATATATATATATATATATATATGGTTTATACGAATAAAGATTGCCGTAGAGCAGACTCAAGTAAATTGTCGTTCTGGTGCAATATGAAGGCCTTTTAAATTTAGCCCGAACAGTTGCATCATCAAATCAGACAAAAGCGGGGGGTGGGTGGAGAGAGATATAAGTATACAAATAAAAAGCCAGAGCTACATGTGTAGTGGGCACAGCTTTGTAACGTAACGTCGCCGCATTCACCCCGAGCGAACCGCATTCGCTCTCCGCCTACCGCAATTCAATAGCGGGTCCTTAGCAAACTTTTACGCACTCCTACAGGAACCCCATTAGTGCCGAGTAAAGTATGCCACTGTGCGTCGACTACTTGAAAAGCGTCTAACAGTCGCATCCATCAGGAAGGGCAAAGGAACCAATTGCCATGTAGGTTAGGTGGGCGTTTGCCTAAAGAACCTGATCCGTCTCGAATGCTGGCAAAGTTAAGAAACCCTCTCAGATCATAGGCCCCGGGGCTTAGGCTGACTTCGGTGATGTGGTGACCTAGATTTGACATATGTCCTAACCCGTTATCACACTGAACCGTCTACGTAGCTGTTATCTGTCTGCTATGAACCGTTGACCCGCCGACTTCTAATCTGTTTCTAGAAGTGGGGACATTTAAGTTATCCACATAAGTTAGGCAGTGCCGCACGTATCACGTAGAACGTCTAGATCATGTTAATATTAGTATCAAAATAAGTGTATTAGCCAGTTATACCGCTGGCAGCTACACATGCTATCTCTTATGACTACGCATATAGGGCTATGAAAACATCCGAGTTTTAAGGGTTTTGTAATTCGTTTTGTTGATTGCTTGATTCCGATTTGTCGGTCAAAATCTCTAATTTTAATAAAGGTTGTCACACATGAGTAAGGCGTACTCGGGACCCTCAGCCCGAGAAAATATATGGACAGTTGTCTTAGAATTGTTGGTTGACAACTCGGGGGCCCCGAGACACCCCGAATTTCGAGCTGTACAGCACTGTGTGTAAACAGATAGCAAGCGGTCCTTGAAGTATTGCTTGAAAAACATTGCTACGCTTGGCTGCAGTTGCCGTGCCCACTTCGACAGAGACGCCGCAACGACTGCCTTCGGGTACGCTTCCGATAGTTGAAAATCTGATGAAAATGAATAGGCAACGATAACAGATCGGATAGACTGAAGCCTGCAAGACATCCAGATAAGTTTCCTAATGATCCACTGTACTAGCGAACACCTTGGGGTGATGCAGTGAATGCGCGGTGTGCACTAAGAGCGAGAGACGACGCGACCCGATCAGAACAAAGATCCTAGACATGTGCAGAATAGAAATATTTTAAAGGCAACAATTATACTACTTTTGCAACCTACGAAAATAGAAAATAAGCAGGCCTTATTCGACGGCGAAAACCTGAAATTAAGATTATATGGACAAGCAACTGTGAGACGGCTTAGTGGCAAAGCCTTCGCCCTGCATTCGGGAGGACTGGTTTCCAGACCCAGACCGGCCACTTTTAAATTGATTTGCATGGTTTCCAGTTTAGACAAAGTAAATGCCGGAGTGGCTTAGTCATGACACGAAAAACCGTACACGGGCGTTAGCCTTACGAAAAATCTTTTTAAAAAAATCGTACCGTGGCACCCGGAGATGCCCGAACGTCAGAACGAGTGAGGCTTGGCTAGAATGCTCTTCGATATAGCATTGTGTGGAAATCCTCAAGTGTGTGGTTGTGGGAGGTAAAAGCAGCACAGGGATGTTTAGGGGGTCTTAATCTTAGAAAAGGCATAACCTTATCGATTAATTAGAAGCCAAGATCCTGAAGATCCCAGACAAGCGTTCTGCACCCGTTAGGTAAAATGGGATTGTTTTGTTGTTGATAAAAACCAAATTTATGAAAGGCAGGATGAGTTTGCCTTACACCAGCATGAACGGGCAAGCTGGTAAATTCATACAAACAAGCAGTCACAGTTAGCGGCAAGGAGTAGTGTCAATCTGTCCCATGTCATTACTGATGCGCACTGCCTGTCTTCATTTTCGATAGATGGTATCGTTTGGATTCACTAAAAATTGTGGTTGTAAACGACGACATAATTTAGCCCGCCAGTAGTATAGCTGATTTAGTGGTAACAGTTGGGCGTGGAACGCGTTATACGTCCTGTTCCGCAACTTTATTAAGCGCCACCATTGAGCTGTAGCTAGTACGCTGCAGCTCAATTGGCATATAGCTAACACGTTTCTTTTATGATTGGGGATTGTAAAAGAGTTGCGCATATGTTGTATATATATATATATATATATATATAACGAGGAAACCAGGAAGTTCTGCTGTTTGGTAAACTCCACTCTATTTAGCGGATACTGGTGGACGCGCGCATATACTGTCAACAAGGGCCGCTTGCTGTCTTTTAGCGAACTAATTGCTACGAAAATACGCCGGTAGGCTGACTAAAAATGACATGATGAACTACCTGATTTAAAGAACTGAAAAACCGCGTTTTTTCTTGAGAAAGCATAGTTTTTGATACCTTAAACTTGTTTACAATAAGACATGGCTATATATATATATATATATATATATATATATATATATATATATATATATATATATATATGCGTCAACAATGAAGCAGAAGCAAAGGCTAAAACGTGTGCAGAGTGTCCAATTTCTTTGAGAAGATGCGGTGTATTAAGCTCTGGCAAAACAAGCAAGCGATTAGTAGCGCAGACTATTGTCAGCAACTTAACAGTTTGAGATAGGCCATCGTACAAAGCGTCTGCTATCGTATGTTCGTCGCAGTCTACTGCTTCGTAAAACTACCCGCATAAATACAAATGTGCAACGGCGGGGATCAAACCCGTTTACCGATATGTCTTCTCTGGTGGCAAAGCGCACGCGATGCGTTCCATTGAAAAAAATATCTGCCTTATCGAGCTCTACAATTTCCTATATCGCTTTCGAAGAATTTTCCGGGCACCTTATATATATATATATATATATATATATATATATATATATATGTATATATATATATATATATATAGCGTTGCGGCGCGGTCGAAGGGATTACTGCGCTAGTTATGGTTGCCATCTGTTGACAATTGTGCAACATTTTTACAAAACAAGTTCGGTAAGTACGTGGTGCACCAAGGAGTGGAGGACGACGGAGTCAGCCAACAGCATTTTCCGTGCACCTCGATCTGTCATATTATGGGGTTTGATCTAGCGCTGTATTCATATTAGATTTAGCCCACGCAAGATCCCAAGCTGGCAGACTATTGGTAACAGCTTCGTCAAATGGACTTTAGAAAGGAAAAATGGGAAGACAAAACCCATTTTTATCTCCATAGAAGTTAGAATAAACAAAACTGTCGTATCAGCCTTCGTTAAAACTGTCGTAAAGCCCTTAAATTAAACAAGAGCAGCCTTTACGTGTGACAGTCGAATTTGGACGGACTTGATGCTAGTTTTTTTTCAAGACGGTATCAAAAGCCAAACAGCCGGCGAGAAGACTAAGCTTTTTAGGACAAAATTTTCCGGACGCGTAATCTCGTGTTAAAAAGTAACTGTATATTTTATAAATTTACGAATGCGCTTGGCCCGAGTTATGCCGGATAAACTGAGTCTCCCGTCTAAGGCAGGTAAAAACAAAACGGTCACAGCCTCGTCTTTGCTGCATTTAATGAATAATGGCATTTTTCTTATACTATAATTAAAACAATATCTTTAAGAGTTTTAACGATATTACTTTAAAGATTTAAAGTGACTTTTGAAACACCGTATATATATAATATTGTAACGATTTATTAATAAATTACAATACGTTTGCACACTCGGCAGTGCTCGCCTATATATATATATATATATATATATATATATATATTTACATATATATATATATATATGCGCAAGAGTAAAAATGACGTTTAATCTAGCGAGTATGTAAACATTTACAAAAATAAATATTGGGTCTACAAAAAAGTTTTTTTCGGGAAAAAAACGGGAAAACCGAAAAGACTTTTTGGTCTTCCAAAAAGTTTTTTCGGAAAAAAAACTGGCAAAACCCGAAAAGACTTCTTGGTCTTCCAAAATGTTTTTTCGCAAAAAACGGGAAAAACCGGGAAAACCGAAAAGACTTTCTGGTCTTCTAAAAAGTTAAAAAAAAAAACGGGAAAACCGAAAATACTTTTTTGTAGACCCAGTGAAAGCATAGGGAGGACCCGATCAACGCTAATGACACGCCTGGGCTAACCATGCCTATTTGGACTTTTTATAAATCAAAAAGTTATGGACAGAGTCACTGCCATACAGTTTTCTTTTTATCGAAGGAGCTTCGAGAGATTTATTGTACAATATATATATATATATATATATATATATATATGCAGAAGTAGAATAAATCTCTCCAAACCCCTTCGATAAAAATAAAACTGTATGACAGTGAGAGTAACAGTTGCGACGACAACATTGCTCAGAGAGCACAGATACCGGGCTAGGCAGCAGACGTTCTTCGACTATCTTCATATCTTCGTGATGGAGTAGCTTTGGAGCGAACCCATAACCTGAGACATGACCCGAACGCCGTTCGGACGCTGTTTCAAAGATGGGGCAGTCTAGAACTGCGCGTTGGAGGAAGGCGTTTCTCTCACGACTCGCGCTTTCTCTGCCTTTCTTGCCCGCCCAAGGGATGACAAAAGGTATCTTGTGATTTACGGCGGCCGAAACCGCGACGATTGGTCCGCCCCCATGCCGAGCCTGTGGCGGCGAGAAAGTTGGGGGTGGCATCGACGTCAGACTAATAAGATGGACGAGCCCAATATACGGATACCTGCTTCTCTAAAGAACAACGCACAAGACACGAGTTGACAAACCAACGGACAGCAAGACTGTCAGTTCACACACAGCGTCTGTCATGTCTATATCGCAGTCTGAGGTCGTGCGCCCCTTAGTCTGATTGCCGAATGCCGATTTCTACTTGGGAGCGAGCGTTCATCTGGTCAAAAGCTTCCCGCTCAGCGGCACAGTCTCAGCGTCCAAAGTTAAAAAGTTTGTTACCTGTTGTTGGTATTGGTGTTGTTGTCGTCGGTATTGTTATTGTTGTTGTCGGTATTGTTGTTGTTGTTGCTGTTGCTATTTGTGGTTGCTGCGGTCGCCGTTGATACCAACTGTAATCCGTCAAACGTCTCTCAGCATTGCCACAATGCACCATTCGTACGGACAGGCTTAAATGTATTTCCAAGTATAGCCAAATACAAACCTGAACAAAAAATATGTGTGCATGCACGTGCGTACATATATATATATATATATATATATATATATATATATATATATATATATATATATATATATATATATATATATACGTACATTCCGAACATATCTAGCTTGCTTTGAGTAAGAGGTGCGTAGCTGTTAATCGTACTTCGTACCTTGTGTTCGTGTTGCAGCGATACGATGGAATGCTATTGCGTGTCGATAGACTCAGCTAGTATGTTAAACAACATGTCAGCAGACTATACAAAGCATTAGATCTGGACATCGGACATCTCTACGGGGCAAAAAACGTTGGAAGACTGGAAACCGGAAGGGTGGATATGCAGTCTTCCCAGCAGCACGCGCAAGATGTTTGTACCAAGTTTGTACCAGTTGTAAGAACCAATAACCTGTTGGTGTAAAAATCTTGTTTGTTTTTGTGTCTCACTAGCCTTTCTGGTATTCCGGTGGTTGTTGCTGCGGTATCGCGTACAGCAACAATAGTACATCACATGTTTTAGATTTATTCTACGTATGCGCACGTTAATTACGTGAGCACGAACGGCGACCGCGATTCCGAAATCCAGGCATTAGCACAATACTCGTTAACCAAGTAACTCATCTCAAATTCATAGCTGACATCCGTGTTTTTGCCAATTAGACAACTGTCTAGTCTCCAATCAAACGGATCTTTACAGTTTCCATTTCCGACTTTTGTCCGAATCAAGTCACAGCCACTGCTCTCACATAAATTATGCCTGTTACGGGCGACTATAAAAAAGGTCCATTGCAGACGCACTGGAAAACAGGAAGTAATATTTTCTGGCTTGTCACTGCGATCTTGTATCGTGCTCCGTGCTTCGTCTTTTGTGCTAGTAAGACCGTGTGCCTAATTTTATTATCATTATCAAACTCGATCCTGCTTGACAAGGTATTACGCGTGGAATAAAAAAAACTGATGTGTGTAGGTGTACTTTTGATTTGTACCACATGCCTATAGGGCCCTTAACTATACTTTACCGTGTTTGCAACTCGATACATATATATATATATATATATATATATATATATATATATATATATATATATATATATACAGGGTGTTCCTATTTGTGTGTCCAAAACGCTAGGGTATGGTCAAACTCGGTGAGAAAATCATTTTTGCCAATGGGTGGAAGCCGGGAAAACGTTTTGTTTAGGAGTGAGGATGAAATTTATAAAAGCAGTTATTCTGCCTTTTTCTTCTACATAGTTGTGCAAAATCTACGTTTGCGGGAGAACCAGTCAACGCATACCGGCGTGTTTGGCGGAAAATTCTGCACAAAGTATACATTACTAGCTTGCGTAGCAAAAAGCGAATAGCCAGATGAAGGAAAGTCATAAAAAGTCAAAATGTTACGTTAACGCTTTTTTGTGCAACATCGTAATTTTTTCCATTACGACCAAAAATGCACGTCCAAAAGACTACTCTCAGGCAATAGCAGATTTAATGCCCACTACATTCGTACCAAAGTGATGGTGCTGCGTTACGTATTTGCCAAGTGACTAAGCTTTTTCGACAGTCATAGTTGTTATGTTTCACGTTGAAGTTTTCACGTTCAGAACCGTAGCATTTTGCCAAGACGTTTTCGCCCCCTCTTTCCATTAGAAAAAATTATTCTCTTGCTGAGTTCTACCAAACCTCAAAATACGTACCTAACTTTCTCATACACCCTATGCAAGTATGCATGCCTTCGCGTTCGATATGACTGTCGAAAAAGCTTAGTTACTTGGCAACTACGTAACACAGCACCATCACTTTGGTAAGAATGTAGTGGGCATTAAATTTGCTATTGCCTGAGAGTAGTCTTTTGAACGTACATTTTCGGTCGTAATGGAAAAAATTACGATGTTGCGCAAAAAAGCGTTAACGTAACATTTTGACTTTTTATGACTTTCCTTAATCTGGCTATTCGCTATTTTGCTACGCAAGCTAGTAATGTATACTTTATTGTGCAGAATTTTTCTGTTCTTTTGTGCGTTGACTGGTTCTCCCGCAAACGTAGATTTTGCACAACTATGTAGGAGAAAAAAGACAGAATAACTGCTTTTATAAATTTCATCCTCACTCCTAAACAAAACCTTTTCCCGGTTTCCGCCCATTGGCAAAAATGATTTTCTCACCGAGTTTGACCATACCCTAGCGTTTTGGACACACAAATAGGAACACCCTGTATATACTTATTGATTCCGTGAGTATGCTGTAATATCTATATTGCCACGAAGAACAACACGAAGAGGGCAGACTCCTCAGTCTATATTATCATCATATTTATTTAACTCATATTGAGTATGCATATAACATAAACACTTATACAGATTACACAATTATTAAGCGGCTCCTTGCCCGCATTGACAGGCAAAGTACTCGCTTCATGTACATTGTGAACCACCTTTTGAGCAAACCAAAGTTTGCCCGAGTGAGGTGTTCCCATACACTATCAAGACCATACATCAGCGCCAGGACAATCTTGAGGTATAATAGAAAAGCGCCACTGCCGTCGGGACGTACAGTCGCCGGACATCCCCTATCTCTCCATAAAGAGAAGTTAGGGCTGTGAACGTTGTCTCGACGATGTGAGCAGTGAAGGTCGTCCCAGTATGATGAAGCCAAAGCTCCAGATACTGGAAAGAGTTGACAAATTCCAAGAATTGGCCGCCGCAATGTATAACGTCTTTGGCAGCCAATCGACCTCCTCTTCTAAATTTCATAGCCTTGGTCTTTTTGGCGTTTATTTACAGACCTCTTAAGACATGGATCACCTCCGCCAGAGAAGTGATGCACTTGATGGCACCCAGGTTGTGATGAGCGACCACTACGTCATCTATAAAGACTGCATACAAATGGCCTCCGGGCTTTGCCACCGCTTGCTCTATCTCTGACTGAAGCACATGGATTGCATCACGCGTTCCTCGACCTCTTCCAAAGCCGAATCGGTCCGGTCGAAGGGTCTGGTCGACAACGTACTCGATCCGTTTTATAACCAACTTGCAGAAAATATTCTTTAGCGTCCTTTCAGACGTTATATCGCGGTATAAGTTTGGGTTTCGTCTGTCATTACCATGCTTGCCCTTAAATAAAAGAGAAAGCCTGGCGGTATGCCAGGCTCCTGGAATTTGTCCCCACTTCATGATCTCGTTGAAGAAATCACAAAGATGGTTTGCCAGGACTGGCTCAGATTGCACCCAATGCTCATAGTACACCTGGTCTGGCCTCGCACCCTTTCCTCTCGGAGGAGAGTGCAGAACCTGACTTACTTCTTCTACCTCAAAAGGCAAATTCATAGCATCCTGCTCCTATGTGAGCGGGTGCTCAATTATTGGAGCCAGGCGTACCGTCTCGCGGTTATACAGAAGACCGGTCAGGTGACTCGTTACCTGTTCGTCGCTGAGCAGGTGGTTCGCCCCCCTAAAAGGCCGTAGAACGTAGGTTGAGGGCTTGCGTTCTGCTCTTTCGAGCAGTCGGAATTCCTCCCGCCTAGCGTATTTACGCTTGTGGTCAAGGCATAGCTCTATGTAAGCTTTTCTACTGTTGAAGTAGTCAAGCCTGCGTCTGGCTAGCAGCTGTGGTGGTGCCTTTACCCTCGCTTGGCGCAAAAGCTCGAGCACCCCACGGTGGGCGAGTTAGTCTCTTCCACCTGACTGCACTTCTCATGGTTCTCTCTAGCAGCTCACAACAAGTATCCACATCACAGCCCACGTCGAGGCTATCAACCTCTAGTAGTAAAAGGTCAACACGCCTCGTGGCAACCAAGTGTGGATCGCCTTGCTGCTTAAACCAGATATCTGGAATATTTGCGACTGCTGACACCGGTAGGTGCTTCCTTGCAGCCACCTCGAGAACATCGAAGCTTTCAACTTCGCCATCGACAAGGTTGTAAAACAGTAGGTCAGTTTTGCTGCTTCCGTTAAGACTTACATACGTTAAGACTTACATACTATCTTCGCGTGCATTTGCACATCTCAGACCAAAGTATTCCATCAACTGGAGCAGCGCCTCTCTTTATCGTTAGTAGCCCCACCATTAATACTTGCATTAAAGTCGCCACCGACGATGGTTGGCATAGACAGGTCGAAACCTGAGATACCGTGAGTGCGAGTAAAACTCATCCACAGGCCCCAGCCCTGGCGGGGCAAATGTCTCTAAGGGCAGGGTCCGAGGGGGCCAAACCTGGATCGACACAGTAAAGAGCCTACGGGCTCATCTGGCTGACAACACACAAGTGGAGTCGGCCGTTAGCGGCCACGTCAGGAATAATGACGATGACGTCATTATCCGACTACGGGGCGTCACACATGACCTCGGGACTCAATTGGCCACCAGACTGATAATAATAATCCTCTAGCCAGTCCTAGAAGGATAGAGGCAGACATCCGTCAGCTACTGGTGGCTACCAAAGCGGTTCTCATAGTGGCTAGTGACCCAC
The DNA here is from genome assembly GCA_003439945.1 of Dermanyssus gallinae. Lineage (NCBI taxonomy): Eukaryota > Metazoa > Arthropoda > Arachnida > Mesostigmata > Dermanyssidae > Dermanyssus > Dermanyssus gallinae. Next base: position 79,080 of record QVRM01002772.1, read on the forward strand.
GCCAGGGCCGCACTACGACCTGCTGGTACACGTTGCTGAAGGTGACGATCCCGACAGCCCGGTGGTTTTAGGCTCAGTGATCTACCCTGATTGCGGGCAGCAGGTACAGGCCCGAGGTCTGGGAGAGACTACCCACGTGCTTTAACTGCCAGGGACCCGGCCACAAGGCTGCTACCTGCACGGCACCCAGGGCGGCCGCCCGCCTCTGTCGTCGATGCAGATTGCCAGACCATGCGGCGGCTGCGTGTAAGGCCGAGACGACACTTTGTATTGTATGCGAGGTCTCGGGCCACAGAGCCGACAGTATGCCCTGCCCGTCATACCGCACACAGCTACAAAAACCACGTTAGCGGAGGAGCCTTTCCCACATGGATGGTCGAAAACAGGTGTCACGGCGTAGCGCAGGCCTGACGCTCAACCATCAGAAACATCCCGATCCGCTGAACCGCCGTTGGATCGAGAGCGGCGACAATTTTGCCGTAGGACCCTTGCGCCGACAGAAGATTGGCAAACGTTAGGCAACGCCGCCCAGGTTGAAACCCCTAGGAAAAGTAATGATCAAGTAACTCCAGGTAAATCTCAAGGGTGCCGGGCGACCCACGATGGTGTGGCGGTCGCACATGGGTGCATACAACACGCAGCGCCAGGTGGGCCTCTGCCTCATATCAGAACCAAATGTGTACATCGCTTGTTTTACATATAACATGCATACTCATGTACAGAAAAATGCAATTACATTTCACCGATACCCGAAACACTCACTGCTCGTCACAGGGGACTTCAATGCGGGCACACTGCCTGAAAGGTTACCGCACCACTGACAAAAGCGTGAGGAAGCATGAGGCTTTCCTCTCTAGGTTTCGAACTAATGATTTACAATTCCGAACCACGAAGGAGTTCTAGAAAGAGGGTGATTTTTTGTGGGTACTGCGCTTGGATTAGATTGAATCATGCACTCTCTTTCCTGCGGGTGTGCGTAAATGCATTTTCCATCCAAGCGAAAACAAGAAATTAAGTAGGCTGCCTCTTAAAAGCATATAGGTAATGGTGAAAGTAGCTGATCGCAGCTATTGCAAAAACACGTTACAAAAGGGAATAGCAGCACTGCGCCAAGTTGTGGAATGTCAGTACGATTACGTCAGAAATGGCTTTCGACTCGACTTTCATGAGTCGCCGGTTTAATCCCGACACGGTGCATAATGTATGTGACGAAGACTTATTTGCCGTGAAACCCAATCATTTCTAATATAGTAGGAGCACCTTAACTAATAAACTAAAACAATAGTAACATTTATGAACACCATTGCGCATGTGTCATCCATGCGTCCATCATGTGAAACTGGCTAGGTTACGCTCGACTGCATTAGTCGCCCCATTCTCGTCCGAGTATTTGTCAACTGGAGCCGACGAGGCACTTATTTTGTGCAGTACTCTGGTTTATCCGCGCAAACACTGCAGAATTAGCAGTTCAATAGAGTAGTCAGTGGCAACAGATTCTCTTCACATGTGGCTACTCTAGTTCATGTAGCGCATACCCTTAAGGTGAAAAATCTTAAAGCGGCCTTGTACAGCCTGCTCAACGGTAATGCTTGTGAGAGTTTTCTTTGAGTAACAGAATGCAGAACGATTAAGAGGCTATTTGATACTAATACTTAAGCAATTAAAGATAGTAATTATCTGTTATCGATGAGGAATTGCAAGGTGTTTGTCACGTTGAGACGATAGTTGCAGAGTCAAAAAACGTCTGTTTTTCGTGTTTCTTTTTGCGTTTCTCATTTGTACCCTTCTGTGTTATTTATCATCTGTGTTTTCCAGAATACGCTACCTACATAGTGATTCAACCTGTCATGCAGGGCCGGGCATAAGGTCTTTTGTAGCATATGGTGTAATTTTCCTTCGGCTCGCCGGTGTTGTAATGTACGCAGGTGTGCCTTTGTGGCTTTGGCTTTGCCCGTGTGAAAGAATAATGAGCGGTCAATCATTGAAATGACTGGCCGCTGGAAGAAGAAGCCAGAGGCTTGGTTTCCTACCTTCTGTACTGGCCACCCGACAGCTACATCAAGTACCTATGGCCGCACGCGACGTGGCCTTCGAGGGCACAAGGGCAGGCAACTAAGCGCGAACAAAAAACAGAAAACAGATAGGGAACTACATTAATATTTCTCTCTAGTTTGCTCAGAGACCTGCCTCAGAGATACACTACGATCCGATCGGGGAACGCCTTGATCCGTAGCCGTCGCCGTCGTTCTCGTCACAAGCTTGGGAATTGTTGGATACGGCGGTTCGCCTAGAGGTGGAGAGGGGATGCTGTTAGACAACAAAAAAAAAACCACGAAAGAGCAAGAGGGCAAGAGAGTGTTGTTAGACGAAGAATGTTATCCGAGTACAGCATGGCATCGTAAGTCGACGGGTAATTCATCAGGACCTTCTGGAGGGCAGTCCACAAAATACACATACGCATACATACATACGCGCGTCCAGGAAAAGAACATACATGCTCGCAGAGACAGGCACACTTGTTTGTCAGTGTGAGATGCCAGCGCTCATTTGTTACGACTGCGGGGATTAGACACGGCGGGGGGGGGGGGGGGGTGGGGGGGGGGGTAAGCCTGGGGATAGGGCAAAAGAGTGTTTGGCAGACTACTCGTCTGTTGCATTAACCACGGCCTTCTTCACGGCCGCCGAAACTGTGTGGGGGGGACTTCGTTGTTACGTTCGTCGGATGTTGACTGCTCTGGCAGCGAGCAGCGGGTAGCTGCAAGCCAGCCAGTCAGTCAGCCTCGGGCCCGGGCTGGTCTTCGTCGTTCTGGGCAAACACGGAAATCGTTGCGGAAAGAGCGTATCCGTCTGTACATTTGCGCTGCGCGAAAGGTTCATTGCAGCTAGGACTTATCGTACTGTCATTCCAGAGATAATATTTACAAGACCGACACGCACACATACGCGTCTACACCTCATTTAGACGGCAAAAGACACGCTCGCCCAGACACCATGTGCAAAAGGGCAATAAACGATTACAGCAACGGCTTATTCTTCTGCTGCTGCTGTGATTACTACTGCGTTTAGATCTGGCAGGATCTGGCTAGTTAGCACTTCATTTGACGCAGGTAAACGCTCAGGTAATAGCCACGTCACTACGACACATCCGATATCGCATGACAGAAACATCATGGTAAACGATTAGCTTTACCGAGAAGCGCGTCGACAAAATGCGCTCGAAATTAATTAGGCTTGTTCATACAGGTAAAGGGTTATTCCCGCAGTAAAGTGCACATCCCACAGGGCATGTCTTGTGTTTGATTCTCGAGTAGAGTTGTGGTACTGTATGTATTGAAATATTTCAGATGACTGGGTCAACGCGGCTTTTACTAATAGGCACGTTAGCTAAAGAGCTCAACAACATCATTTTTGCTCCAATTGAAAGAAAACGTACCGACATAATAAAAGTCCGCATAATGGGCTTTTTATTTTCTGGGACGTTTCGGAAATGCATGTTGCACATGCGCTGCTAACAGACTACGTGCCTAGTGTGAGACTCACAAACCCACAAAACCCGGATTCCTCCCCACCTCTCAGACTCGGTATTACTTTGGCATAACTTCGAAGCCGTGGGAGAGGCGTCTCTACCGTTCTCCTTCAATTAGCTCTAACCCTGACTATCATCCCGCATGTCTGCCTGCGGTTGGATAGGGGGATGCTATTTTGTAATCCGTCCTGTGAGGGTGCATCGAGACCATGAGGGCCCGGCTGCTTGGTCCCGCTCCCTGTGATCACAACGGGTCTTACCTGCGCCCATTCGTTGTGCCAGGCCCATATGGTGACACTCCTGGTCCTGGTGAGATCCAGATATTCATCTAGATATATTTTACGTCGTTCAGCCACTAGGAGGTCCCATGGCAGCATCTTGGCTAGGGTAAACATGGGCTACTTCAACAAAGATCAAACATCCCTATTCCTAAGATTTTAGTCGTGTTATTGAGGTCCTCACTTACAATTGTATTTTTAATTTTCATTGCAAGTCAGTAAGAGACCCGGTTAGTTATGAACCAACCACTGAAAAATGTTCTCGAGTACAATATCGCAAGTTCCAGTGGAAAAGTAAATAGTAAAATGCCAGTAGATGATAATATTGGATCTGGAATATTGGAGATATTTTCTTTAATATTTTAGTTTAAGTTAGTATAACCTCCAACCAACCAAACCAGTACACATGTTGAGAAAGATCGCTTAGTGACATTATATGTCCGCAACTCCCAGTATGAGAATTCCATAGGTAATAAAATTATAGTTATTGCTTTCGCACAGCAGAACCCGACTTAAACAAGAGTTGTACGAGGCAATCTTAGACATTAAATGCCATTATCATGCCATATAATGTCTTCAAAACTTTTAAACAGCCTTTTATTCGGCTCTTCATAAGAAGCAGTTTGATCCATTGTCAAGATAATTAGGCAAATCGTATTTATTTACAAAATTGTCATTAAAAAACTAAACAATTCATAAACAATACGTCTGTGTTGCGTTAGGGCTGCTGGGGCACAATTCAAAGCGTTTTTGGATTAAGACTAGTAATTTAGATAAGTTCTGAAAAGTGTAAGAAGTAAGAAAGTAAAACGCTATAAGGCTAGGAGCCTATATATATAGATAGAGAGAGATAGAGAGGGGGGAGTAGCGTGCTCAAAAGATGAAATGATAATATTTTGTATACATTACGAACTGCCTTTAAAAAAGATCATATTTTGCGAGCATGATGCAGATAATTATGCATTGTAGACCACCCATAATGCATAGATTTTCATAAACCCTAAGGGTATAATGAGATACTGAAGGCAAAAAAACCTATGACTATAGTTACATATCCGATATTTTATTGCCCTGTATATACTTTAGGCGGTTTTACGGACATACTCACTAAAATACGACTTTTTTCTATAGGCTCTTTTATTTGTCAGACGCGGTAATTTCTGCCAAGGCCAAGCTACATTTGAAAACCTGTATAGTGAAAACAATTATGCATATGCACCTTGTCGTGGCAAGTCAACACGGGCTGCTTCTAGCGACGTAATCTCTGGCAACATCCTGAACATGGTCATGTCACGCAAACGGTGACAAAATATATGTGTATAACAAGCCAGTTCGCAATGAGTATTGCTGTGAAAAAAACAGCAATTTGCATAGTCTGGTGTGAGCGGCCTGCAACTAAATCGAATTTATGGCTTGGATTTTAGACAGCTGGTAATACGAGCATCTTTGTTTGCGAGCGGTCTTGAGCATAACTAGATGCATGCCCAAGAGCCTTTCGGCCACAAAAAAGTGGCCTTAAGGCCTTAAAGTTTAACTGCAGTTAAGTAAAAAGTATGAGCAGAAAAACGAACAGCAATGTTATCTGCTGGCCAGTGTAAATGACTGTGCTTGTATGATTCATTGATTGTATAACACAATAGCAACATAAACGCGCACCAGGAAACTAAACTATTAACAAAATTCTGTTGCACCTTCTCTTATCGATATCGGCTTCTGTTGAGACATTTCTTTCAGATTTTTAAGCTATCTCCAAATTTGAAACGTTTCCAGAACTTAATGAGAAGTAATTTTCATTTAAACGAATGCAAATCCATATTAATGGCTATAGCTACCATACGTATAGTGCAATAAATAAAATATCATGATGATTTATTTATCGTAACTTGAATCCTGAAATCTGCAAACCTTAGGAAATATCGCATAGAAATGGTATGTATGTGTATGATATCCTAGACAGATGTTTCACTATGGCAGGGCGATTTAGTATATGCGTCATCATCATATTTGGGTGATCATGAGTTACAAGCAGTAGAACCCATACGACAGTAAATAAAACATTTCAGATTTTTATCTGAAATATCATTGAGTCATTGTTGCTCATCAATAGATTCCACCAGTGACAAAAACAACACAACAACCAAATTGAGCCGCTGTGCCGAACGACGCTTATATGATGAATGAATAGTCAGCAGAGTCAGGCGTCTTAGAACAACTGCAACAGCCTTTAGCTCTCGATAGATGAGTTTAACCCTAGCTGCCTCCGTTGATAATGTTGTGGGTCACAAACTTGGCTCGTTAATTATACGACCACATCTCTATTAAAGTCGACCGATATGCGGTCGATATGCCTTTAACGCTTGGCTGTGCCCTGACAGACACACAGAAGCTAGCATATAGCTATGCATTGCTATATGCTGATGAAGTTAAATAATTAACCCCGACGTGTGGCAGAAAAGGCTGAGCTAATTAAACCTGTTCTAAAAATATACCTGGAGAATTTCGATTGGGCCACCATTAGACGCTATAAACCATGAACCAAGCACGCATTGTGACTCAAAGATCTGATTTTTTTTTATAGAAGGTCTCTGATTTAAGAGAGACAACCAGCGTGCGGTTGTCTAAAGACAGACTCATTTTAATGAAGCCTCAAGCCCAAACCTTTTATATTGGCCCAAAAAAAAGTTGACCTCGTTGATATCCGTTAGGGCGAGGGCGGATGACCAGTCTCTTCTGGTAACACCGTCTTAAAGCCTTTGCCGGCTATTTTCATCATGTATGACTGGCTTCATCAGTGTCTGCTGAGCGGACTTCATTGGAGTGCATCCTGACGATATAGCGATCAAAACTAGAGCGAGTAATTTTTAACCTACTAGCCTTCATACTCCGTCAGCACTCGACCGTGTTGTCGATTCTACTAGATTGAGTGGACCAGAATGCGCCTGGATTGTGAGACTGTCTCTATTTCCACCAAGCCGGTACATCGGCACATCACCTGATGTATCATGCAGTAAAGCCACCTTACAGCAACAAAAAAATCTCCGGTAGATCGGCACATTCGAGGGGGCTAATCACGAATGACAGCGTAATGCTCAACACAAACCGGACCGCCTCGCGGCGGACTCTGAACATTGTCCCGCCGACGTTCTCGAAGGTCCCTAAAGAAAGAACGCCCCATCAAGCCGTTTGTTGACCAATACTCACGGGGTAGCAGCCGATTAGTGTCAGCAATTAGAACCAACAATTTGAAAGAGCAGATGACATGCTCCTTTCCATGTTCACCAAATTGCCAACATTTGACGACCTCAAAACCGAACGATCTAATGAACCTCTGAACTGACTTATTGATGAGCGGCCAGGACTACAGCCTTTAAAATACATGGAAGCCTCACCCAGGGCACCCTCCCGATATTGCTTGCTTAATAAAGTATAGCTGAAGCTGCCAGATCTATCGGACTAGGGGTTCCCATCCGCCATACCAGCGCCAACCCCTAGCAACAACCGGCAACAAGGACAACGGTAGCGTTCTTGTCTTTTTTTGCCACAGCCTAGTATTGCCGAAACTAGCGTCAGAAGGCGAGCTGGGGCGCCTCATTGAGCCATCAAATCAGGGTAAGACTGGCTCACGGATCGCACAAGTGCATCCAGTCGAATACATACGTACGAAGGCGAAAAGCAGTCCCGTGGACGTTAAATATTGGCTGAGGTTCAGCTCGAAAAGTATTTTCTTAGCCTACCCGTCCGGTCTATAATGAGCGACGACGGCTTCTCCTCCCTGACATCGTCAGCTACCTGCAGCAGGAGTTTAGAAAAGTCATCGTCTTGATGTACGCAGGTGACGTCGTTGTTGCCCAAAAGAGATCGGTGCGCATCACACCAAATGGTTGACGTGTACAACGAACAATTAACGCCACTGTAAATTTCGCGTACCTTCAGGAGCACCTCCAGTGTCTTTAAGATCCACTCGTTGAAGGCTCGAAGGTTCTCGGTCAAGTCCAAACGATTGGCCCCTCTAAACAAGTGAGTTATCCGGGCTGTCGAAAGGCACGATCTCAGTAGGTATAGAGTAGAGTCCGTAGACACGGCGCGTATATAAACCCTCGACTTCATTATATGAGTACGTGATACACAGCACAAGTCGATGGCGTGAGTCGTAAACTCAGTTCTAGCTGATATCCACTCTGGAGTGGGAAACGCCAAACGATTTTTGTTTGACAAACAGCTGTGCGACTTTTCAAGCTGAAAGCGCTTGTAAGGATAGCAGTCTGCCTGGACAAATGGACATGAAAAAGTCGAATTTTAATTCCCTTCACAGGTGTTTTCTCCAGCACACGAATCAGGTGCTATTCCTTTCCACCAGGGACAGGAGCCCATTTTTGTGTGTCCTGACAGCCTGTGCACCGATTGCAGAGACGTTTTGGCTAAGGCAGCGCATGCCTACCACCTCATGGTTCAACCACTTTGAGGTGACATGAATGTAGTGAAAATTAGCGGAGGCAGCGGCGGCGGAGGTCAAGACGCTCGACGTTTACCTCTCTCCCTGGCCCGTGGCCGCAGTGATCTGCGACGATCGTCACGTGCACTCGAGGTACATGGTGCATGGATGTCACCACCTTGTGTATTGAGGCGGCAAATTTTACGAGAAGCATTTGCAATGCATCCGTTTGCCCACAATGTCAGTTTTGCCCGCAGTATTGTGGCAAGTACCATTCAGTCGTCTACCCGGATTTTCGGAGAAGATCGCTGCACCTTCTTACATGTTAGGATGCTATAAAACAGGAAGCAACTGCCAATATATATATTTATATATATATATATATATATATATATATATATATATATATATATATATATATATATATATATATATATATATATATTAATGAGAACTAAAGCCTTGTATTATGCAGTTCCTATAATAAACCACGTTTTGAATCTGAATCTTGAATCTAAAATATGTATATATATATATTACGGTACTTATACTCCGCGTAAAATGAATATATGATAAATAATAAAACGTATTACATGCATTTTACTATAAGCAATTTAAGTGTTCATCACTAGTTAATTGACGCAAACGCCTCAAAAGCGCACGTATAAGCGCTTAACCTAGATGTCGATGTTAGCATTTCTTTAGCGGGCTGCGTGTAACCTCAAAACGCTAAATAACTCATGGGCACATACGCTGTGGAATTACGTTCAATGTATGTGCAATGCTGCGTTAAAGAGTGGTTTTGACTTTAAATTATATGTTTCGATTTGTTGCTGCTTATGCCGCAGCTACGTGCTGGGTTTCTTCGTTGGACGGGGGAGGGGAAGATAAATAGAGGAGATTTGCCCTCTCGGAGGAGTATGCTATATAAATAGAGGAGGATGCTCAGAACAGCTGTCCGTTGCCCTATTAGTGGTTCTTTCGTTGCGTCACTTGTACGAATAAGAATGTTGAGCTGTTCCAATTTCGGTCTATTTTCCCGGATCAATCAAAGCCTCGTCGCTCGTTGTGAAATAAAAGGCAAAACTCAAATATGGTCGACTGTTTTTGTTGCTATCACTGCTGTTGTTGTTTTTGGCGCCATTATTGTTTCCGTTGCTTTTGGTATTGTTGCTGCTGCCGTCGTTGTTGTTGCTGTCGTTGTTGTTGTTGGTATTGCTGTCGTTGTTGTTGTTGTTGCTGTCGTTTGTTGGTGGTGTTGCTCTGCTGATCTGGTGTCGCTGGTATCTGGGACGTTTCCGATTGCTAGAAGCCGCAAATGCAATTCGTAGTCATAGAAAGTGCAATTCGTGCACAAGGTATGCCAGCTCGTTTCCTAATCGGACGCTCCTGTATGTGCTCTACAAATACCTGAGCAATGGCATGCCACTCGGTTAGTCAACGAATCTGTCGTTGCCGCTTTCGCCACTAACTCCCCACCCCACCGCCGCTTTCACCACCACCAGCCGAGATCGACCGGTGTGCGTCGCTGTTTGCATTGCAGACAGATATTTGCTGCGTAGCTGGCGTAATTCTATTTGGAGTTCACCGAACGAGTGGCTATATATCGCTCAATAGTCCAGACTGGAGCCAAGACACAGCAGCAGCAGCAGCAACAGTAGCCAAATTCCTGCCTTGACTTGGCGTCGTTTTCAAGCGGCGCGAGAAGAGAGGTAATTATGGTAGAACTCAGATCCGGACTGAGAGTATATTTAGCAGCTTTAGTAGCAGCCGGAGAAGCAACAACAGCCACAACAACAACAAAAACAACAACAACAAAAACAACAACAACAACAACAACAACAATAACAACAACAACAACAACAACAACAACAACAACAACAACAACAACAACAACAACAACAACAACAACAACAACAACAACAACAACAACAACAACAACAACAACAACAACAACAACAACAACAACAACAACAACAACAACAGCAACAACAACAACAACAACAACAGCAACAACAACAGCAGCAACAACATCATTAACAACAACATTAGCACCAACAATACGCGTTGTACTATGAGTTGTAGTGAAAATCGTCATTGCGGTCGTGACCGACATTTACGACAGTAGGACAACAAATGCGTCTTTTGCTGGCGATGCAGGAGACAGCGCCATAGAGCAATACAGAGCACGGGAAGGGAAAGGCGTGTCCGTGTGTACCGGCATATACAGTTCTTGATAAGAAGAGCATTTTGGTATTGCCATTGACTTATTGGTTGGACCAATAAGTCAATGGCAATTCAAACATTTTAACTAATCAGAATTTTCAACATCATCATCATGATACATATTTTCATACGGAACAACATTACCGATTTGTGTCGCTAATGACCCTACTACAGAAGATTTTTGTGCAGGCGTGCAGGCCCTGCACGGGTACACGAAGAAAAAGAGCATCTCTCCATCAATTTACGTATGTTCTGTCTCTGTGTGTGTTAAACAAAGGAAAATCTAGACAGAGGAAGAGAAAGAGAGGCAATGAGCGGGACGGAAACAAAAGGGGGAGAGGAAGAGAATAACAGGCGCCAGGCATAAAGGTAGAGAACAAGCAGTGGCAAAGTGTCTATAGCTGTATCCTTTCGCTCTTCACTCGGCCGAATTCCTCACACGTATCTCGTTTAGGCCCTCTTTACTCGCGCCCCAACCCCCACCCGACTCTGTCTAGTGGGCTCTATCCGCAGCTTCAGCTAGCGCGAGCTACGGAAGCCAATGTGGACGAGTGTGCGGGCCAATCGGCTTCCATTTGGCATCGTCTTGACACCGGCGGCTTGTTGGGGCCACTGCGGCGCCAGTTGTTACCTGAATAGTAGTCGGACGCCGCCTACAACTGGAGCCTGATTAAGACATCGTCGTCCTCCCGTCGCTGCCGTCGCTGCTGTCGCCGCCGAAAGCGTCGTTTCTTCTTCTACTAACCTTCTTGAAGGAAGCTTTATCCCTGCTCGTCTCTCATTCCCCCGTCTTCCCTGACGTCTTCTCTTTTCTTCTCTGTTGCATCGTCGCACGTTTTGTCCTGTTGAAACTGCCGCAAGAAGGAAGGCAAAAAGGACCCCTTCGTCTACGACGAGTACCACTGCTGCTGTTACTACCACTACTACGGCTATTAGCACTCAGTCTATTTGTATGTGTATGCGCTGTTGCTGCTGCTGCTACTGTCGCGTCTGTTGGTCGAGGCGCCTCCAATGCAGCCGTTTTTGCAGACTTGTTCGACTTCGCCCCTGTTGCTGGGTGTGACGAAGCGCGGGCGTAGGCGATGACGGCAATCCGTCTTCATGACAATGCGACTCAATCCACTACCAGCCAAACGAAGCCAGCCAAAGAAGTGGCCCGGACCAGCCCTCAGTCTACGGTAGGCGGGGGCTCAGTGCGCACACATACATGCACGCGGCTCATGCACGTCGACACACACACACCTATCCACACGCCTATCCGCACGTGATACAGAGACAAACAACCGGACAGATACAGCACGCATTGAGAGGTTTTGCCCGCCGAAGGATGAACGGCGACGACGACAACAACGACAAAGAAACTATGTGTAAGCGCCGAATCGTTCGACAAGATGATTCGGGGTTCCTTGTACGCTACGGGAGCCGCCGTGCGTATCTTTACGTGCAGTAACAGCGGGAGAATAGAAAGCGAACGAGAGAGGAACAACGATAGCGCGTTATTCCTACTGACAGGCGGTTAGAGGGTGAGCTGTAACCCGGATACAGAGGTAAAGAATGAAGGGGCAAATGAGGGGGCACAAAAATGAGGAATCACAACAAAAAGAAGGCTACATTCATACAAACGTACGAAATCAACGTCACCACGAAGCAAAACGCGGAGAAACACAACAAAATAAACCGAGTCATCGGCTCTGCCATGGGTTTATTCAGGACCGTCATCTCATTCGTCGCGCATGGATCAATAGCATGATGAAGAATAATGTTCTCTTGACTTCTGAGTGCTGTGTGTGCGTCGGGTGGCATCCTTCTACAAACGTTTCCAGTATTGCTAACATCAACAGAGACGATTTAGTGCCGACCGTGTGTCTAAAGGAAAGGTGGTATCGGGGAATGATAAAATCTACATAATTGTTGTTACTGCTGCTATTGTTGTTTTTGTTGCTGCTCTTATTTTTGACGTCGTTGTCGTCGTTGTTGTTGTTATTATTTGTGTTGGTGTTGTTGGTGTTGTTGTAGCTGCTAAAAATGCGATACTCTGACCATAGTTGTACAAGTTACAACACTCGTTAACAGAATCGTCAGTTACTATATTTTCTAAACATCTCTTCTCTAAACGGTCGGGTGGTTCCTCTCTGGCGCACGTCAAATCGGCACACCGAGTTGAAGCTCTGCAGACCTGATTAGAAGGCGTGCTTCTTTGTTTTCGGCATTCTATTCGATTCTGCGAGATGTCTGCCCACTGTCACATCGACATGATTGCCGTGTCACGCAGTACGAATATAGAGCACTGTTCGAGGACATCGACGATGTACGCGCATCTTGTTGCACCCCTCCACGCTCATTCGGCCCCTTACACAGACCCTCGCCGGTTGACGACGGTATTGGCGTGCAGCTGGCTTTCTTGTTACGCTAGTTACGTAAGCAAATGCATGTCGGAGGTTGTTGTCTGCCTTGAGAGGTTGGTTCCACTCTGCAGGGCATGTTTTCTCGGGCAAAGCACGGCAAACATCAAGCTGCTTCTATACATGCATGTCGTTGATCGGAAAGAGCCAAAGGCATCGCGCCCATGACTGCAACAAGTCCGGTGACGGCCCGCAGTCACTGTTTTCCCCCCCTGTTCTTTCTTCCCTCTCTCTTTTCCTCTTCATATGTACATACATATGCAGGCTTCTAATATAAGCTGATTGGGCAGCATGGAAATCATGACAACAATCGTGCCAAAAGAACTTACGTACAACGGGTGGCTTAAGAAGAGTTGGCAGCAAAGTAAAGACACAATGCAATTGGTGCAGGCTGACGCTCATGTCATACATGATTAGGGCTGCTAGAACAAAGGGCGTCGTCTCGGGGATCTCACTGACGTTGGCCTCTATGGTGCCGATCATGGTACATGCTTTACGGTAGAAGATCTGTAATCCGGCTAGGTACTTAATGGCGTTTGCCGTCATTGCCTTTTAGCCACGACCTTTCACTTGCTTAACAAAAATAGATGCAAAGACGACAACATATAAAGGGTCCTTTTACAGACTCCCGCTCAGTACACTACTAGGCGATCCAAAATAAGTGTTTTTACCGTGAGTGAGCAGTAAACTAATCGGTAGTAAAACTAGCAATATACACGCATGTACACTGTTGAACTCATAACCCTGTTGTGTGCCTTCGCTCTTCTAGCAAGAGAAGTAATGTAACGATTTATGCCCCAGTGCTACAATGCATGGGACTTGCGTGAAAGGTAACGCTTGACAATACCACAAAGAGATAACCACGCACTATGTACCTGGTGCATATGTAACAACTGTACAATTGTGTATTTACTGTATAATTGTGTACCTATAGGCAAAGCTCTTTTTAGGCCTCGCTCTTGCTTTACGGAACGCTAATATCGTGCTGGCCTTTAAGTCATCTGACGTCACCAGCAGAAGAGTTTGCATATCGTCCTGCTAAAGGAAATACTACTTTCGACAAAGTAATCTAGCAGATGCTGATGAAATGAAAATCGCGCACAATATTGAAAATAGACCGAGAATAAACATTGGAAGAGACTCTAAGGGTATGCAAAACATCTGTGTTTGTGTACCATGTCATGTTTGCCTGTTGTTATCATTTCTGTCATTGTTAGTAGTAGTAAAGATGGCTTATTTTAAAGCGTTTTGTACAGTGTGGATTTACATTTCAGAGCAATGAGTACTTTTCTCTCTAGAATCTAGTGGTCAACGTGCACAGCAAGAAACACGCCTAACAAGTATAATGTAGTGCACTGTAAACTAATTGAATTTGAATTCAGGTAGACATATAGGGTCCTCTTCTATATATTTGTGTGCGAGTGAATAGTGTCTGACCGATATCCGACGACTGTTACCAAAAGTCTTCGTTGTTCCTCTCCTGGTTTCCGCGAATTTCAGGCTTGAAGCAAACATAGGCGACGGTGACAGCAGTAGCAGCGGTGTTAATGATAACGGGATAATTATAAATTGGCATCTGGCGTATCTGTTGGTCCGGTTTCTCTAGTCGTTGTCGTTGTCTTCATCATTGTGGCTGCCTTGTTGTTGTCTTCATCATTGTGGCCGCCTCTCACTGCAGTAGGTCTCAAGTCAGATCAGCGGTCTTCTCACAGCGTCGCAAGTGTGTACTAACGTGTACTAACTACCTTGTCGCGCCTGTGTCGCCAACGAATGAAGCTGATGCTCCATTTTAATGTGCTAGTGCAGTTTTAAGAGTGGCGGGGATGTCCAAGGAAGTCGTTCTTGGTTCTCGTATGAATGAAGGCTGGAAAACGTGAGCCTACTTTCTCTGCACGAAGTGTATGTGTTTGTGTGTGTGCGTGTAAGCCTGTGTGGGCGGATGGGGTTTTGAGGGTGAGTTTGTGTGCGCCATTGGGGGTAATCGCGTCGAAAATGGCCGCTCTGCTATGTCGACCTTGCTGACAGCCTGCAGCGGCGGTTGGCCAACAACGGCCGTCAAGGTCTCAGGCCCTAAGCCTTGCGCTCGTTGACATCGAGGAGGCGGTGAGAGGTGGGGGACCTCGCATGCGGCTATGCGACTAGCTGTTTGCCGTCCTGCACACTCTCTCTCTCTCTTTCTGTTTTGCTATCTAGGGAGAGGGACCGCAGCCAAGACAGTTGTGGCTGAGGTGCCGAACGACACCTCAGCCACAATTATCACCGCAAAAAGACTAATGCTGCTGCTACTACAGCAGCAGCAGCAGCGACTTTAAATACTGATTGGTCTCTTACTTCGAATGCTGCCACGTCTACTAATGCTAATCATACAGGTGCCACTACCACTGCAGGTGGCCAACCAAGGGACGAAATGTATTTTATATACATACCAATATTGGCAGTAGTTGCGTGTCCAGAAATGATAGCCAAAGTAATATTGTCGTCATACATGTATGTCTGTGTGCGTGTGTATAGGTGTCTGTATAGGGGTATATCTTTGTCTTGTTTGAAGAGTGCGTTCACGTAATGAGGTTGGAAGAGGAAAGCAGCAATAGCGTAATGGAATAGAAATCGAGCAGAGAGGAAACGTCTACAGACTCCTTATTTTGTTCTAATGTAGCTTGGCCAGACGCGTGACTTTTTTAGGGAAAGTCTAGCGAGTCATCGCTGCTATCGTTTGAGCTGAGTCGACAAACAAGCAAAGAGCATAATAATTCGCATTTAACTGTCTAAAGACGTCTACTGGTTGTTCTACTATCTTCACTTTTAGACTTTGCTCGTCACCGATCTCTCCGTGATTCGATTCCTGCATCTAGACAGTTTGCTAGCCTCTCGTTTCCGGAGCTTTCGACAGCAGGAGTACGAAAAAACAAATTAATAGACACGCATTATTCACAATTCATGTATAGCGGAATAGACACATAATGTACAGTATATTATGCGAATGTCAGATTTTCACCGATACCAATATATATATATATATATATGAATGATAGATTTATTATTTAATATATATATATATATATATATATATATATATATATATATATATATATATATATATATATATGGAATGATAGATTTATTATTTAATTCCATGGTTACAGGGAATGTGAGTAACTAACTACACCGGGGCTTGTGAGGCGTACTACCAGTCTGGCTTATCCTCGAGGCAGTCCCTTCATTGACAATATTAATTGAGTTTAGTTTATATCGATGCAGCGATTTGGGAAACATGTTTTTTTTTTAATCTTTGAGGAAACGGTGTACGCCAGCAGTTCACGTAGAACACGCATTTCTAGGCTTTAATGACTTGAAGTTTGTTGTCAAGCAGTTTAGCTTTGAAATAATAACAAGTTATCAATCTAATTAATAACCCCAAGAACATGCAGATGATCAAACAGCCCACTGAACATAGGATAACGTTAGCATAGTTTTTGTACTTGATTTTGCATGTCTGAGTTAGGAGAGAACTGTCCGTTTGCAATGTAGCGTGGCTAAAATTGGATATACCAAATGAAGTGTTTGACAAATCAAAAAGTCACTTCTCGATTGAATAAAAATTAGCATTTTCGTACTGGATGCGTCAGCTGGCTGGTTCGACTTATCGTGGGAAACTATTTCTTTAGAAAATTCAAAAGTGTAGCGATACGAATATTATTTGACGACGTTATCGCTTCTTCGAATAAATGGGCAAATATGAAGATCAGCAGGCTGGGCCTGTGCTTTCACGGCCTTCCCAGAAGGAAGCCGATATTTGTCCCGGCGTCGCCAAAATCTACTCACTTGCATCTACTTGGTACGGGAGGAGGTCGTTCATGACCGCGAGTACTGCAGTGACGTTTCTAAGGCATGGTCCTGAGACTCCTCTCTTCAGACGTATTGTTGTACAAGAGAGGAGAATAATACGAGGAAACTCAATCTACCTTTGCTTTTCATTTGCAGTCTTCATTGTTAGTTTCCGCTGAAACGTGTATGTTGTCACTTTGTTCCAGTTCGTTTGTTACTATTGAAACCATGCACTGCCGCGGATTCTCCTGAAGTCGATGTAAAATACTACTGAAAGTGTAACGATCTAAGAGTTCGGCGTGCAGGACCGTATGCTGCATTTGAAATTTCCGCTCACAAAGTCCCGCTCCGTTGCAGATTGCAAAGACGATAGTGTACTAGATACACTATGAGCCAGACAAGTGTGGTCAATAAATTTTAGGCCAGCATCCGATGCACCTATTATCCGGTTGTTTCCAAACATCGTATCAGAGCTTAAATTGTTTTCATACAATATTCAATTTCATACAACTGTAGCCTGTTTTTCAGCACGTATAAGCTGTTTTTATGCTTCCTTAATGTGGTCAGTGCTTCACGTGGATTTTCGATCTGTTACGACAGAGCTTCACGTGATAGAATCTTATATAAACAAGCCGAATCACAAGTAACTGTCAACATCATAGGAGGTTCTCTTCGCAGTGCTGCGGGAGAGCTTTCAATCACTACTCAAGACGAAGTTGCCCGTCATGGAAACCACTGGCGTGGCATAGGATGATAACCTCAGTACACTGTAGTTCTCTCTGAGTAGTCTCCTTCGCAAGTCGGTACGGGCGGATATATTTGCAATGCTGATGATCGTGGCTTGTATATAACCAGCAGACTGCAAGTTTAACAGCATTTGGTGCGATTAAACGTTGGCTTGGAAATTAACATCATGAAGCTCAAAGCCATCAAATTCTACAAAACAGGTCGGCTAGCAATGCATGATAAGTTGGCGTTGTAGATCACGCCACTAGAGTATGTGTGAAACAACTTGCCATACCTCAGGCTCTCTATGTGCGCATCCGGCCAGTAATTTATGGTTCACATAACCGAATGAACGCGTGACCTTCTAGTAAGCCAGCATCGGGTTTTAAGAAGGCGGCGGCGGTTATCTCCCTGATAGAGTGAGATGCCTTCTACAACCTGCCTTGTATCCCTGCTTATCTAAGATAAGCTTAGTGCAATACAAGTGCATAAGTTCGCCAATGTCGAACCTAATTTGTTGAAGAGAGCACTGAGCCTACAAACGACCTCCCTTGCCATCTCCATTTGCTTGCCGAAATGCCACTATTCGTCGAGGACCTAGTACTTGGTGACAAATTCAACCTGCCCATAGCGTCGGCCCACATAGTTTCCATAGTACATGATTTTAATTATGTAGCGTGCAGAACAGTGGGTTTCCATGACCCCAACTGGCCATGTATTCGTAACAGATATAGCGTATCAAGCTTGACTTAATAACTATAATTGCTCTTTCAATGCATTTGTAACTTATTATACATATAAAAGATCATCAATAAACGAAAACAGAATCGAACCATCATCAATTCCATAGATGGAGTATTTAAACTGATACTTTATGTTCTGACTGTGTATATAGTTAAGTAACTGTGTGTTTATAGTAAACTGTGCATTTATAGTAACTGTTTATATGTAGTATACTGTGTATTTAGCGTAACGCTATCTTTGTAGAGGTAGTTTAAGTACTATTAATGCGAGTAGGGACTGAAAATGGCCTATTACTCCCATCGGCCGCCTTACTCTAGCTCAAACCGTAGCGCACGTGACTCGGCAGCAGTAACCTCGTCGTCCGTTAAGGGAAGCGACCACTCCTTTGCGGTGTTAGCAACAGGCTCCTTACCTGGAATACATAAGGAGGAATTTTATTGCCACAGAGTACATACGCACTTGTTTATATACACTAACTCAAACCGGCAATTGCCTAGAAATATTGCTAGGATTGCATATTCGTAGGTTTCGTGTAGTTCGTTTCGTGTAGCTGCATTGTAGCTGTCATTGCCAGCATGTCTTTCTACCTCTTTTCTTGCTTTGATATGTAATTTTGGCCGTCAGAACGGTAACAAGGAAAACATATGATTCTGCAGGTTTTTTTTGTTTTGCATATGCCACAGTCTTTCTCGGCCTACGCTATGCTTCTAGCGCAAAACACATTGTCACAGTCGTCATAGTGATATCGTCATGGTCCTATACGTAAACTCCTTAAGACGATTTCAGCCGTCTCGTATGCGACCTGCTTATGAGCGGATTGCTCGTTTTGTTGCAAGGTTTTGACGTTCCAGCTATTGTAGCCAGTGTTGTCTTGCCAACCGTCATATTCTCTACCGGCGTGTTCGTGGAGTCGACTGCTCATGCCAAACTGCTGGCTGGTGGAGTGAGCCAGTACTGGTGGAAGGTGACCTACCTTATACTCTGCTAACTCTATCGGTATTTGTTTTATCTAAGAGGTTTTGCAAATGTGTAATGCGTCTTTGTAAGCCAGCAGCTTACAAATGTGGGCCCCGAAAGCCACTAAGCACGCGTTGGCAGTTTCCTCGACCTGGCGTTCTATCGGCACAAAGAGTATCTGTAAACAATGTAAACGTTCCTATGTGACTAATCGTACTGTTGTTGATACCGCTGCCGCCGCTTTCCTCAAACCCTGTTGCCCCGCGGCTCTCTCTGGGCGCTGCCATCGCTTATGTCTGCTCGGCAGGAGGGGCCATTAATTGCACTGGCTCGTCCTATAACCGATATAGCCTGGTTGGTAGAGTGAGGGAGCGTTATACGACAACATTGATACGGGAATAGTGGGGGTCCGAGGAAGCCATGGCGACCAGCCATATCGGATCCCTAAAATTGGCCGCAATGCAGCTTGCGTTCAGAGACTTTCATTGCCTCTAATATTTTTTTGCCGTGCCATCTCTTACTTGCGTTTCGTGTTGTATATTGCTGGCGACGAGTAGTTCGACATTCACAGTCCTTTTGCTGCGTTTTGGCGTGACTGCGTGGCTGCCACGTGGTCTTTAGTTTAGCTCACATTTAGCCGCCACTATTGCTACAAATCTACTGGCCAATTCTGTTAACGCTGTTCTGCTGTACTCGGCCACTCCGTTGAGTTAGCTTTGACGTTCTATAGTTTTTTTGTTCTGCGAACCTCAGATCAGTGCCTTCGTTTCTATTAGTCAGATGCACTTGTTTAATTATCAGCTGACCATTCCCCCAAACAGCAAGTTGGCCATGAATGTCGACATCCGTTTTACACTATTTTGCAGCTCCCCCAGGATAAGGTATATGCTGGTCCCTATAAAACAAGGGACCAGCATGTTCCCCAATTCTATTAAAAATGAGAATATTTTTATTTATTTTAAGAGAACTCTTTTTTTATTTCTTCGCTTTAACCTCTTGATCAAGTCGTAAGATACACGTTCTGCTCAATTGCTGCACGCATGTTTTACTGTCCTGTAGTAGCCGAAGGATGTTCTTTTTATAACCGCCCAGTTTTGTACGCGTTTAGCGTCGGAGTTAAGGTATGCGGTCCTCTCTAATGTCTCTAGCGACATAATGGCTCCTTTCAGTCCATGCACGTTTTTTGGTTTAGGCCTGGATAGGTCTGGCTGCTCATTATATTCCACCCCGGCTTACTTTGCGTGTTTTGAAGAGACATTCAGTTTTGTCATAGTTCTATGTTCGTATATACAGCAGAATAGTTGACGGTACAAATTCGATCCATGTGCCGTCACCACGATCCCGCTCCGTGTAGCCTCGCGCCCATCTCTGTTTTCTACATTGCCTCGCCGATCAAGAAAGCAATGGTCGGCCTGGCCAAACAGAAGCTAGTGCCATGATATTTGGCTGCTGCATTAGCAAATGTTTCGCACACTTCTGTGCAGTGATCTCAGGTTCCGCGAAAGTGCGGATTCTTGCACAAAAACACAACCATAGCCATTTGAGGCGACTAATAGCAATAAGCTAAGACATTGATTTCTTAAGGTACATAAACAAGGGGTTAGTAGCATTTGCAATACCGTTATGCCGTGTAAAGCCTGACACAACAGTGCGCTGCGAAAGAGCGGTGCACAGCCTTTTGCATCTCCTTCAGTAACATGTTTTGCAACATATTCACAGTCCCTGCTGAAGTACATGTCATCGCACACCCGCTCTAAGTAAACTTTAGAATAAGGACTGAATAATTGTATTCAGTCATTATTCTAAGTTTATTTAGAGCGGGGGCTCACTATGATGTTTTTGCTTTAGTTGTGACCTTTATTTGTTATTTTGCGCCCACATAGTTTGTGCACCACTGTAGTCCAACAACAACTACAATCAACATAATATGTTTTAATATTAAGTCAGACTGCCCAGGACTTCCTACGGACGTTGAAAATTACCGAGTTAATTAAGTCTTAAGAATGATTAAATCCGCCCTTCAATCACTATGTCTGAACCTTATTATTGCTATGACAAACACAGAAAGCGCTACACTTTGTTTCCATAACTGTAGAATGCAAGCGAAAGCCGGTTATATCATACTAAATGGGCAGTACGGTTAAGCTTAACGATGCCTTTGTAGCTCGACTAGCTGAGCCGCGCCTTTGGGGCGTCGTGGAGTGGGTGGACCTGTCGGCTGGGCTGGACCTATGCTTATCGGTTTTTCATTACATTACTAGTGTATGTGCTGTATTAGTATCGCAATATTGCCTCGAACTTGATTCGACCACATGAATTAGAAAAGACCGTATGCGACACTTTGTGATGATCTAACTCCATTAATTAACTGTAGGCTGGTTTGTAATAGTTACGGGAGTTCAACCTTTTGAACATTAAGGTGAGCTAGCCAACGTCTGCTTGCGGGATGTGCAGAAAGCAAATCAATAGTGTTTAGATTTTCTACGGACTGTTGCTGCTTGTACGGAGTCCAACGCCGCGACCACGTAGCGGTATTACGTTGGATCTTGCTCTGAACGGACGTACAAAAATCTCTGTTACGAACGTTAGCGTTCAGATCTCTCCTGCTAAATTAGACTACCTTGCCGTGCATTTTACAATAGCGGCGCAGCAACTGCCCAACGCCCCAGGCCTAAACTAATACAAGGCGGACTTAGGGCGATTGAAGCTAACGTAGCGCTAATATACCAGCACGAAGCGCTAATGTACCTGCACACGAAGCTTCGTTAAGGAACAGTATGATTCAGATTTGTTTAATATCGTAACCAATTTACTAGCTTAGTTTGTGTGTACTTGGATGCGTAAAGTGTCAAAATGTCATGTCATCTGCCCCTGATGATTTGGTAACTCGTGCTCAACAAACGCACGCAGTCGACTCTCGCTAGCGTTTGCTTGTGCAAACCGTGTCAGAATAAGACGGTTAGAGGAATGGAATTTGCATTAATTTGCAATTCATTAGAGTCTTGCTACAAGATCTTTTGTTTTGGTTTGAGAAGGATACCTTCTCTGAACTCGCAGACGAGGCGGTCGAATCGCTGGTACTTTATTATGTATTTACTCACAACTGTTGAAGTGATGCCAATTCCGAGCTTGAGATGGCGAGAAAAACTCCGGTTTTTGTGCATACCACACTAGTCACTGTTACCTGCCAGTAACGCGTGTTTATCATGCAAATACTGAGAGCCCTCCATATAGAAACAAAACACTCCCTGCTTGCGAGTCAATTGTGACACAATTTTTCACGTGAAGATCAATAAACCTTCCGCAAAGATATCTGCTGCGCAAGAGTTAACAATATGCATGTTAATGGAAAGTAATGTGGCGGACAACACTCGCGTTTTTAGACACCAAAGTTCTAATTGATCCGCAATAACATCGATTATTTAAAGGACGCTTAACTGCTGCAGAGCTGCTTAACGTTGCTCATGATTGGGTCCAGTCATGTAACAGAAATGTACCCCTTGACGTCATCTGCTTCGATTTCTCGCCTGTATTCAATCGGGTTTTAACAAAGGTCACGCAGAGAGGTCACCGCACATTAAACTAGCGCCGTTTACGTCAAGTTGAACAAAATTTGTTATCAAGGGTGGGACTCAACAAGTATCCTGCCAGATCGGAGTACGCAAAGCTCTTGCCTAGACCCACTCTTGTGCATAATATTTGCACTTGACTTAGATGTGCGGTTGCGTGTTTAATTAGTTTACTTACACAAACTTGTACAATGTATGCTGACGATCATCAACATATATATGAAGGTTCACAATGAGATCGACTGGGCAGAAATTCAAAAATACTACGCATCTGATTGCTGTACCGCAAATAAGATGGCAATCTCTGCTCGTAAGTATGCGGATTTGAAATCGAAACATGGTAACGTGGCATATTACTTAAATCATTAAGCTATTCCTCAGATCGTTTATTATAAATACGTGGGTATCACGCTTGATCTCGACTTGAAATTTTGAACGCACATAGAAGCACTTTATGCGTCGCGAATGTGTGCAATTTTAAAATGCAAGCTTCATCATAAGTGACATCAAGTATAATACAAAACTATATTGTACTAAAATTGACGTATTAGTGCCCACGTTTGAATGCCTTTCTGTGATAAGGATGCGTCGTTACTTTAGCGAATGCAAGATCACCTATAAATTTATTATACATCGAGCTTTTCCTTGGCGGGCTACATGTTTGTGTTGCCAACCTAGTGCCCCCCTCCCCTAGTGATTTCGTCGAGAGAATATATATATATATATATTTTTTTTTTTTATATACTACGGTGTTTATCAAGTGTGTATTATATCTTTATCAGAGAGAAAGACGTTCGGTAAAGTAAGCTAAGATTGTAAGCTATTTGCACTTGTCTTCCTAATTATATTCACATTGGCAAAATATATCCTTGTGCTAAGTTCGCAACGGCAACAATCAGTGAGGCAGTGAGGTCCCACAGTAACCGACTGTTAGTTCACGCGGCACTGTCATCTAATTTCGAGTTAACAAAATAACGTAAACGTTAACATCTTAAAACTGGCGTAAATGATATCGCTTTATTGCACGGTTGGCTTTTGGACATTCCTTAATGTTCCTTGTAGTCTGATGTGTGTTATAACATTAATCAACTTCTTCTTTTATTTGAGCCAGGTGCGATGCAACCTAGGTAACGTATTTCTGCGTGCCTTTTTACAAAAACAGCAAAGAAGGGATAGAGTGAAAAATATAGATTGAAGGAAAGAGTGTTTTGAGATTTGACCTGCCTGACTGGCTGGATCGATGCAGCGATTTTGCCAACAGATTGTTGTTAAAGTTACTCTGTACGAGGTGTGTTCAAAAAGTATCGCGACGTTTGTGTTTTTTCAAAAATTATTCATTTATTCATGAATATCTATTTTGTCCCCTTCAAAGTAATCCCCATGAGATATTATACACTTGTGCCAACGGTTTTTCCAATCTTCGAAGCACTTCAAAAAACCATTTTTTTTTATCTTGTTCAGCTCCTCCTTCGATGCCGTCTTTATCTCGTCAAGCGTAGCGTAACGTCGTCCTTTCATGGGCCTCTTCAGTTTAGGGAACAAGAAAAAGTCACAGGGGGCCAGATCTGGGGAATACGGTGGCTGCGGCATCATTAGTGTGTTGTTTTTGGCCAAAAACTCGCGCACAAGCAACGATGTGTGAGCAGGGGCGTTATCGTGGTGCAAAAGCCAATTTTTGTTCTTCCACAAATCCGGGCGTTTCTGGCGGATTGCTTCGCGCAAATTGCGCATAACTTGCAGGTAATATTCCTTATTGACCGTTCTACCCTGTGGCAAGAACTCATGATGCACCACGCCCCTGCAATCGAAGAAAACTGTCAGCAAAACTTTCACATTCGACCGAACTTGGCGCGCTTTTTTCGGTCTTGGTTCGTGCGGCAGCTTCCATTGAGATGATTGAGCTTTGGTTTCCACGTCATAACCATAAACCCACGATTCGTCACCAGTTATGACCCTCTGGAGCAAATTTGGGTCGTCGCGGACAGAGTCCAACATCTCATTAGCAATGTTCATGCGATGCTGTTTTTGGTCGCAATTGAGCAATTTTGGTACGAATTTCGCGGCGACCCGTCTCATGCCCAAATCATTGATAAAAATCGAATGGCACGAGCCAATCGATATGTTTAGGTCCTCAGCAACTTCTCTAACGGTGATTCGACGATTGGCCAATACCATTTTCTCCACTTCATTAATTTTTTCGTCTGTTGTTGAAGTGCTCGGGCGTCCGGCACGCTCTTCGTCGTAAGTACTTCTGTATTTACGAGTCGGTTGTTGCGTTTGTTTGATGGCTTAAATTGGCCAAAAATGGCCTGATTAGACGGCCCGACTATGAATTGTGCTGCGCCGTCCTTGCTAGTGTCTTTTATAATTACGGTAAGGGTAAAAGTTGTCGTGATCGTCGTTCTCAATGCTGACACGTTAACGCACTACATCGAACGTATGTAGAAAGACAGCAACGAGTTTGATTGAGTCTTGGGCGGCGGACTATTGAGTGCAAATTATTTATTCTTCGATCAGCTGCCCTGCATGCATGTCTTGTCATGTAGTACTTGTCGACAACGACTAGAAGTCTCGCAACTGAGAATTATGGCGATGATGGCACGAGCGACGACCCTAGTAGCCCTGAGGCACCGAAACGCCATAGCCTGAAAAAAAGCCTTGGAAAAACAACATGAACAATGCGCCTATTGCCTCCATAAAACGGCAGTGGAAGGAGAATAAGGAGATGCATATATATATATATATATATATATATATATATATATATATATATATAAATAAAGAGCGAGAGGAAAAAAGTCGCGTGAACAAAGAGTAGCACAGTTTAAAGCATAGCAAGACGTCGGGTGTAGGCACTCAAGCGGAACATGAAACGCCGCTTGACTGTCAATAGCAGAACGGAGACGAAAGAGAGAAAACCTTCCCTTTTCATTCTTTCTTTCTTTCGCCCTTGCCGTTTTATTATTAGCTTGGCTACTAGAAGAGACATAAGGCACCTTTACTAGTATCAGCAAACTCGCGCAGGGGTTCAATGAAATATCTATCGTGGGACCTGTTGCCGCTAAGCGATTTTTCGTATCACGATCGAAAACAGGGTATCTGTTCCGGTCAGTGGAGAACGACGCATCAATAGAGCTGAACATATATATAATATATATATATATATATATAGATATATATATATATCAACATTTACAATCGTGCCCAATTGGACGTAACAGGTATTATTGCTCGTGACGATAACATGTCAAGCCCGGATTGTTTGACTATCTTTGGAGCCATTGATGGATAGCCTTCAGCGCTCTCGTAGATTTTTGTTAATAAGAGTAGCTGTCATGGGCCCGTCCAGAGTTCAAATGCGAAGGGCAAACATCCAAGGGTTACTTTCGGCTCTGGGCCGCCTTTGACCAGAAGGACCGCCTGGATTGTCCGGTGACTGACAAATTCATTTATCGTCTTAAACCGTATAGCTGCCTGTAGCGCTTGCACTATAGCAATTCAACGTATGGCTTGATACTAAGTAAATTTGTGTTTTTTAAAAGTGACGCTGTATGAATTAAATAACCTCCTATTTTATGGTTAATAATAAAAAGGCGGATTTATAATTAAATATTTTTATCCAGTTCTGATAAACAGTTCTTTTACGACGAAGACAGCATAGGCATATTTATCACACAAAATAGCCTTCCGTAATGTAAAACGGCGACAAGACACTGGACATAAAGTGTGTTTATGAAATCTGCGTTGAACATATTCTGCGTAATGGGTCATATACTTCATATTTTACGCCACCCGCAAAACATGCATATATATATATATGTATATATATATATATATATATATATATAAACATACAGCTGTCAGAGTTGACTTTCATAATGCTTCGGATTTTGATGTACCTAGTATAGCAAACTAACCGCTGATGTATTTCGTGCGAGTCACAGCCTTAGAGCTGATAGAAAGGGTCACTCTGTTTAGTTTGGAAAACGCGTTCAAGTAAACCATACCTCCATATGCTATTATTACATTAATCTAGTACAAACATGGGCCATTGTGTTAAGCAAATATTTCAAGCGCAGGCGTCGTAAGCATTGATTCTGTATTCCTCCCACCAGTTCTCTGTATGAATCTCGCGAGATGGAGCTCGCGAACAGGGAAAGAGTACGTACGTCTGGGGAAAACAAACAATTTTATTTTCTAGAAAGACTCACGGAATTCCGACAACATGAAAAAGGAAGTAGGAGAGTGACGCCGGTAGAATTTAATTTGATACATTAAAATCATTTAATATATTTTGCAATTTCGTTACCGTTATGACGCATGAGGCTTTTGTAATGCACCTGCAAGATTTTCTAGTTTAAATAATGTAATTGAATAGCATGAATTTTTTTATTCGACAAAGGGGTTAGCAAAGTTAGGCATTATAGGAATTTTGGAATCGGCCTGCGGATTTATCTATTACGTTGTTTTTCAATCAGCGGTGGCCCCAGACGTGTTAATGTTACCGGAGCTTTGGAGTTATACAAAGGCTCCCTTGCATACTATGTGTGAAATAATAACAAGGTTTGATCATTTGCCCGATTTCGAAGTACTTAATCTAGTCAATGTAATAACAATGGTTGAGTATGCCCACCCAGTTATCGAGATCCCTGCGGTGAAATTACGCCGAGTCAATAAAATGCACTCGTATGTATGTGCATGTGTAGATGTATGTATATTTTTCACCGTTATTGGATTATGCTACGCTGTGTATCAAATCTGCATTTCATCTTTATTAGAGTCTGTGAAGAAAGTTCAGTGAAGTCAGCCAAAATTGTAAACCATTTGCAATTGCTTCCTAATTGTATTCGTATGTAGTTGTTCATTGTTATTGAATATCTGTTTTTCAGCAGCCCTTACACGCTTCCTTTTCAGCCGCTCGACAGCGAAACACTCTTATTTTTTGACGTCGGGCCAAGTCTCCGACGACCTATTGCACACGTGCTCTATGATAGTCATATATACCGTAAATAATTCATTCCGTTTAAGGTGTTCTGTAACATGTGTCGGTGATTTCATTCCCAACAGCAAGGCCTTCCGTATATTTGGCCGGGAATGCTCACAATACGTAAGTTAATTTCGGTGATTTAACGTTATGTCTCTGAGCCAGACATACCTAAAATCACTCTTTCTTTCAAACTATATTTATCTTTTTTTCCCTTAGTCCCCCTCTCTTCTTTGCCATTTTAGTAGCAAGGCATCTAGCTAGACTAACTCTACGCCGCATCGTACCTGGCTCATATAGATGGTGAGCTATCTTTAGATATGCTTTTTCAATATACACGAACAGCAACTTTAAATGTAGAATTGATCTAAAGCATACCAGACTGTTCTCTCTGGAACTTTTTTGAGGATTAGGAGAGACAAAATTGTCGTAAGATGATCTATTGCGCATATGTAGCTAACCCTTGTATTTATTAAATATTTATGTTAAATGTTTTTTGCACATCCTAACGGGTTAGAAAAGTTAGGCATTATAGGAATTTTGGAATCGACCTGCGGATTTATCTATTACGTTGTTTTTCGATCAGCGGTGGCCCCAGACGTGTTAATGTTACCGGAGCCTTGGAGTTATACAAGGGCTCCCTTGCATGGGAGCTTGGCGTCCTCCCAAGGGACGCCCGCAGTGCTCTTTCACTCCTGCTGTTTCACACCTCCGCTCTCAATTGAGCTGGTGCCTAGCCTCGGAACGGCTCACTCTATTTTCCAATTAAAATATCTCTGAGAAGGTTACTCGCGATTTTCGTGACTACTGGCGGTACCGTTGTACATGCCCCATAAGTTCCGAGTGCCTAGTCATTGGGTGTTGCACATCAACTGTGTCTTTCCTCTAAAACAAAATAGAGGAATCTAAGATTTCTCCAACAGCCTTAGTGGTAGCACGGCCGCTGTCTCTCAGCGGTATGTCGTTTATAATCTATTTTCGGTAAGCAGCACTGGACAAAACTTTGTTCAACAGCAGGGATCAAACTTGCGACACCCCGGTAGATGACAGTCATTACTAGCACACTAGTTCCTTAGACTACTCCTCCGCCACTTCTCAGCTAATTTGCGGCTATGCATCAGCAATACAATGTACGGTTTTGGTTAGTGGCGATTGTAAGTAGGTACTTAGCAAACAGGTCCTTCGTTTATTAGGTAGAAGAAGCTGCAGTGGTCCAGCGAATACGGTGAGATACAACTTATATGACTTTATACGACTAGGATGGTCATTCCTTTTGTCGTATTCCAGCAGCGGCTATCTGGTATAACAGAGCGCAAGTATGCAACAGCCGAGTCCGAACGTACTCAGTCGAACGTCGAAAAATAAGGGGTTTTCGCTATTAGACGGCTTAAGGGGAAGTCTGCAAGGGCTGCGGGAGAACAGAAGCAGAGTTCGCAGGCCTTAAAGAGAGAAATCAATAACCGCTGCTTTAGCATAAAAACTGGTCACTTACCGCACAATGATTGCCAGAGATCGTGCAGCATTTCTGTCCATATTGCTCGCTGGCTCGGGCGACGGCAACAACGTATGCAACTACCGTTTCAAGCATTATTTGGCGACCACTCTGGCGCCTACTAAAGCAGGCCTACCATCTAATAGACAAATCGCATCAACAGACGCCCTAAATCAACACTGCGTATGTAATCAAACTTTTCTGTTTTTTGTCGGATTCGAACGCAGTTGTTGCACGCGCTGGACAGATAACCTAAGCCCACCACCCCGTGGCCAAGAACGGATCGAAGCATTTCCCAGCAATCAGTCCGACCCGATCTCGTTCGGCTAGCAGAATGCAGCCAACGGTTTAATTAACATGGTTTTATGTTACCACGCACGTGTTCGATCCATGCTCAACATTTTACTCTACTATGACTACTGAGAATGCATTGTATTTCATGCACATGCTTAAATAGCATAATACACATATTATAGACAGCTATCTGTCTTGAGCGAGGCATAATAACCTTAGATCACCGAGATTAACCTACGTATTGAGAGCATTTCCGACCAAATGCACCGAAGGCAATGTTGTTCGTAATAACATCACTCAAATTGACGCGAGACTTTAACGCGGTACTTCGTAACAAATAGCAAAATGCCTTTTATGTGAGGCAGGTCCCAGGTCCAAAAGACCCGTTAGCGTTGCCGCTGTTAGCTGCGCTGTTTCTTTCATTTAAATTAAAAGGTAAAATAAAAAACCCTTTGCAGAATTCTACACAGATTCACAGGTCATGGAAAGCTGAATACTATCGTCAGAGAAACAAGTGAGCAAGACTACCTTTTACGCAACAGTAAAAGTAAAAAACACAACAAAACACACAATCTAGTCTGGTACGTACTAGTTTCACGTATCTGCGTTACAGCTCTACTGAGTCTGGGTGGGTCACAAAATACACAAAATACGAAAAATGAAGAGAGTATTTTGAACTGTTAAGAAACTATTACTTTGCATCTGTTGCCCTACAGGTGAAGGCGGCGTTGTGTTGAGACACCACGGCCCAAGTCGTGACAGCTCGCAGACAATGAAACCTTAACAGAGGTTTACAAAGAGCAACCGTAATAATATTAATAACTCTTTTTAGTTTGTTAGTTATGTCAACTTTTTGCTAGCCTGTAAATGAACAGAATGAACTCTTTACATATACATTAGTTTCTCCAGATCGCTCCCAGTCGGGAGCGCATCCAGAATAATTCTTGCGTTGTCGCGCTGAAGGCGATGCGCTGCTTCAGGAACTCTGTGACGATCGCTTGTCTCAGTTCGACTTCCCAATGATCTGGCCGATTGTCCGATTGTCCGCGTTATGGCCATGACCCAGCTCAGCGTACGGTGACCCTTCGTATCAGTGATGTTGATGTCACAAAAATATGGCTAAGCGGCAAAAACATGAAGGCCTAGGCGAAGGCTGTTTACGGTCCTAAACTCCAGGTTAGACAGCAGGATGCCAAAGTTGTCATCCGGCCGGACGTTCAGCCAAAGAGCTCGTCAGGCTTGCGGCTAGGAGATCTTGTTCCACGGCGATTGCTTGCTATTAATATATATATATATATATATATATATATATATATATATATATATATATATATATATATATATATATTCAGATTCAGAACGTGGTTTATTTGCGAAACTGCATTACAGATGCTTAAGTTTTCGGGCAAAAAAATAACATTTCATAAAATAGAGTGAATTTACACAGTCACATGGTTATATAT
Source organism: Dermanyssus gallinae (assembly GCA_003439945.1). NCBI lineage: Eukaryota > Metazoa > Arthropoda > Arachnida > Mesostigmata > Dermanyssidae > Dermanyssus > Dermanyssus gallinae. The sequence continues at coordinate 109,998 of QVRM01002772.1, forward strand.
ACAAGTGTGTACACAGTAAACCGGTGATCAGTTTATCAGTGTGATTTCGCATTGTAGCAAGGAAATACGCAATACTCTCGCTCTACGCAGTTGCCTTCGCGAAATACTATATCCGCCGGTATTTAGAGGTTTGTAGGCAAGCGTGGCTACTCTAAGAATATATATTTTTGAGACTGGTAAAAGGTCATAAGCAGCGAGCAGATCACTAACTGACTCTTAGCGCCGTCGGGAGAAGATGGCACGAAGTGCATCATTTTGAATCAACTGGACCCTTCGTAAAATGCCTCTATACCCGCCACCCCACAACAGAGCACCATAACATAAAATAGATAAAAACAGGGCCTTGTAGACAGTTAAAAGTCCCTCAATGGGAACCCCCACCTGCCTTAATCTTTGCAAAGTTGCAATAACTGCATAGCACTTTGGTGTCAATTGATCTATTGATATGTAAGAATGCCAAGATAAATGTTCATGCAATACCAAACCGAGACACCTCACCGCCTGAGAACGATCTACCGTATTGCGCACCCAGTGCAAAACTATCGGCAATTGAAGGCCTTCTAGCCGGTGGAAACAAAGATAAGTTTGTCGTATTCACAACAACCTCAACGCAACAACCATGTCATATATAAGAAATATATGATATATATATATATATATATGATATATATATATATATTATATAAACGCAATTGCGGGTATCGCCACACTGTGGCAAAGTGATATTCAACTACCCCAAACGAATGTCATTTTTACAAACTATATGTAAATATACCTTGAACTATTTACTTGCTACTGGTTAATGTATTAATATTTGCAGCTGTCACGTGGAGCTCCGCTATGTACAAACATACTGTCGCTGATTTCAATTTCAATACAATTCAAAGTAGAACATTTTGCCGGGGATTTATGGTAGCTGCTTAAACCATTCCATGAAAGCTGCCGAAGGTTTTGCTTATTCACAGTCACGACAAGTTTCATGCAATCCGGAATTTAACTTAAAGAGACTGAAACAAAATTGGAGCCAAGGAAATATATACATATATATCGGCAAAGTGTGGTCGTGTTTTTGTTGGCTCCCATAAAACAGTTTGTTTTCTGGGATTTGACTTTGACTTGTGCAGTGATAATTGGTCAAATAATTTAAACGGTTGTGAGTGATTGCTCGACGAGCGCATAGTGCACACTCGGAGACAGTTTGGCTGCGTCTCTGAGGAACCGGACTTCTCTCGGGTCTTCCGAGTTCAATTTACATAACATAACTTAAAATCACCTTTATTGTCGCATAAAAGGGTGTGTGGTACAGTTATCATGGTCGCATATGTATTGTTTTTACCATACGTGCTTCTGAAAAAACTCAACTATTCGCCAAATAGGCGAGTTTGCTGGCGCCATTGCAGATCATAGGTTTACACATTGTTGCGGCGAAAGACGTGGTAGTTAGGTCCATTGGTCTATTGGCAGTGCCATCGGCTACCACTCAAGGACTCCGGGTTCGATATTCAAGTCCGGACGTTTTTGTCCTTTTTTTTTCTTTTGTGTCACCGCACTTGTGCTGCGGTGTCAAATGGCACCGCACCACCGTGTTATGTAGCGGACCAACTTTCGCTGGGGATGTAGATGACCCGAGCTCTCGCACAACGAGATATGTGTCGGAAGGTGGTGGTGAATTGCCTTTGGATGTCGCCGGGTTACCAGCTGCGCAAAACATACTTCCCTAGAAACAATACTGCCCTTGGCAACAAACGGAGAAAGTGTTCGCTCACCGAAGCCGGGAACGACGGACAACCTGAGACTCGCCCTGAAGATGGTTTTTCTGTGGTGATCTCACGCAATGTAAGGAGTGCAATTTCTCACGAGCAGCGTTAATTAGAGAAGCTCAAGAGCGACATCTCGTCGCTGTCTTTTAATGCCTTCTAGGTTATTTTTCACAGGCGCTGCCCAGACGGTTTATGTTCCAGTGACTTCGTGGATGGCTCAATGCTGCAACTCTTCAAAGAGATATACGCCATCTCACCGGGCAGGAAGGATATCACGGGACAGCGGCGGAATTCTCGTGCAGATTAGCAGTGTGGAAGCCACAGAAAGTCTGTTGCAACTGACAGTTCTGTTCAGTAGAATTTCCGTGTCGGCTGTTTGCCTTGCTTTGACGAGTGTTAGAGCAAGGATTCAAGATGTAAGCGTGGCTTGTCCCGAGGACAAGATCCGAGACGAGCCAAGTAGTGTTGCGGGTACGGTCGTACGGCGCCTCAACCACTCGACGCAGACAGGCTCAGTAACGCCAGTCACTAGCGTCAGTATTTCTAGGTTTTAAAGTCCAAAAGGTGAAATTTAAACCAGGCTAGCCAAAGCTATGTTTAAACGGTCAAGGAGCGGGCCATTTTGCTGATTGATGCAGTCTGCAAAGGGCTTACAAAAAGTGTGACAAGTCAAACCACTTGGCTGCGGAATGTCCTAATTCCATAAGGTGTGTCAACTGCAATGGGTCTCACGCGGCCGATTTACTTTCTTCTCCTTCGTGAGAAAAACCGACTTATCATGGACGCTAGGCAAGACGACAAGTGCAGACGGTTAATCCTTCGAGCAGTCATCACAGAAGAAGCGCAGTGCCGGGTTTCGGCGGGAGACTCGACACGGGATGAGAAGATACAAGAAGAGGACTTTCTAGGCACATGTCCGTCAAACACCTCGGCGTCGGGAGCATAAGGGTCACGCTGACCACTGGCGCATTGGCCACCTCGAAGGAGCTGGTCGGACACATTCAGAATACAATGCAACCCTAGCACCGGGTACTGCCTAAGGCGGTCAGGGCATCCGTCGCAGACGAGCTTACGAAAGTTTTAGTGAAAGGTTGTCTCGAATATTGATGCCTGTCACTCAGTTTTCTTTCGCGCCGGTAATTCCACAGATCCGAAGTAATTATCAAAAATATTATTTGCGACTTGCAGAGTTCAAGGACAATTAGAAACATCGTACACAATGATACTAGAACTAACACAACTGAGGGACCCTGATAAGACCTGTAGACGCGCCATAGTCAAGCTCCCCAAAGGAGACGTCTCTGGTGTCGCCAGACTTATTGGCTCTACGGGAACATTCATATGACAGTCCGAAAGCCTTAAGTCTCTTCGAGACAAACATCCATAACCCCACTCATTCCTTGGCTTGCCATCTCGTCCCCGACTATGCTTTCCATCCACTCCGGAATTCTGCAGCTGGTCTTGACTTCCTTAGGTCTCAACTTCTCCCTGCTGTGCGCGGACTTAGAATCTGTCACCGACAGATGGGCAGATGCACTGGCAAGGGTTGTAGACATTCTTCGTTAGGGGTCTGCCCTATAACCCTTAAACCTATTATATTCGGGGCACTACTATTTGCTCACAAGAATAAACACGGCTTTCCCCGCCCGATAGCGTGCTCGTCTACACTCTGGAAGTCCTTATCAGTTGGGGAATTTACACCTCCCGCGCCTTTGTAAACTCCCGCAGTGACCCGACCGTTCTGGTTAGACTAGATTTGGCGCACTTGGTCTTGCCGCACGCCACTAAGCCTTCGCAGTCCGGTCATCAACAAAGAGACCCTTTAGGTCCGCCGTTGTTCTGCTTGTGCGTAAAGGACCTGATCGGCTTCGCGTAAAGAGAAAAGCTTGAGCTAACCGCCAGCCGTCTGCCGTCGCTAGACTCTCATCGCGAATTATACCTGCTCAAATTGTGCTTTTCGGCGGCCAAGAGAACTTGCTTGCTTAGGAGGCCAATTGTTTTGACTCGACCGAGAACCTTCGAGCCTTCCACGAGTGAACCTTGAAGACACTGGAGGTGCTCCTGAACGTACGACTCTCATCCGATACAGGCATTGCAGGCTCTGCTTCCTATATATTTATGCAGACTGGGAGATGCCTGACGTTATAACGTTGACTGGTCCTGCCATAGTCTCCTCTATGTCCCAGGCAGAGCAAGATTCTACTACGATTGACAAAGCCGGGCTACGGGCGGTCTTCGCAAAGGGCGTTGGGGTCTGGTTACAGGCTTTTCCTTACTTAGGCACTCTACTAAGTGACGACACTATTTGGATCAGTGCGGGGCTACGCCTGGAAAGCAGCTCTCGTATTCGCCCACCCATGTAGACGCAGCGATCAAGTGGGGTCACGGGCACACTGTGGTCTCTCTTGTGCCTTAAGCTCAGGTCGTCGAGCCTGACGCGTAGCACTTAACGGGACATTTAGCCGAGCTTTAAAGTCTGCTGGCTTTCCTTGCATTCTCTAGCCTTCTGGTCTCTGCAGAAATGATGGAAAGGGACCAGACGGACTGGCAGTAACGTCCTTTCAGATGGATCGCATGTTGGTATGGGATGCAACCGTTACTGACTCAATGTTCACTGCGGGAGCGGAACGTGCTGATCACGCGTCAAGTTTGGCGGAAGCGAATAGGTGCAGAAAGTATGCCAATATTACCTACCCCCACGACTTTTGGTCACTGGCATTCGAGACACTGGGAGGACCTGGCCCGAAGACACACAAACTTATTCATCGTAGTCGGCAAAGCGCTCAATCGTTCGACAGGGGACACTAGAGCTGTCGAATACGTGCACCAGAGACTATCGCTGGGCATTTAGCGGGGTAACGCCGCCTCTGCGCGTGGAACTCTGCTAGACACGGCCGAACCTGGAAGATAGGTGACGTTTTCATTTATTTCATTCGGTGTATACGTTCATAAGGAAACACTTTTTACACACCATATATATATATATATATATATATATATATATATATATATATATATATTCAATTTCAATTTCAAAGTTGCATTGCAGTAGCATGTAGTATATACATATACATTTTCTCTCTCTGGCCTATATGTATATAGCGATAATAGCCATATTTATAACTCTCGCAGCATGTAAAGGTAATGCCTCTTTTCATGGTTGGCGTCGTGGGATGAGAAAATAATCTACTGTTTCTAAAACCGATAGAATGCGTTCGAACCTGACAATTGTAGTTTTAGAACAATAGAAATAATCATCATCATCAGCATAAAGTGCCATCTAGAAATCGGCAATACTACAGTTGCATTGCTGTGCCCTTACAGCTACCAAGAGAGAAGGAAAACGGTCTATCCAATCTAGGAAAAGATCTATCTATCCGTCTAGTCTGCATGACGGTACCGGCTCGAGGATATCTTTTATCGACTCGATAAGTATAAAATGTGCGCATGCGTGCAAAATCGATAATTTCCTACCTCGTCACACCTACAAACACCACGAATGCTGTCGTATCGACAGAACCAGCAATTATGTCTATAATAATATGCAATTATATATATATATATATATATATATATATATATATATATATATATACTGACAGCACTACAACACTACACGCACCCTGGGGTCCAATGGATGCTAACCACCGAGCACTTCAAAAAAGATCTTGCGAAAACAATACTTCTTTGCGAGCGCTTGAAAACTTCCATCGAGACCGCTACACAAGAGACCGACTACTGGTCTTAACAACTACACAACACGTTCGATAGGGGCACTTTTAAAAAAAAGCACACGAAACGCCCTTTGTACATTACTGGATTAAAGGTATGCCCTACCTATCTGGTAAGGAGTATTTGAACCTACTAAAGCTCAGGATCAACGCACTTACCAACGCGTGCCCGATTGGCCAGGGGACGCCCGGGCTACAACAAACGTTGTAGGCACGGGTGTCATGCGCCTGAGACGTTGGCTCATGTCGCTTAGATGTGCGATACAACACACAAACAAACTAAAAAGAGACACTGACGACGTCTGTGATCGCGTGGCGCGTCTTCTCCGCTAGAGGGGTCATGAGGTGGTTCGTGAGCGAGTATTCCGTCGACCGGACGCACCGGGTCTAAAGCCCGACCTCGTAATAACAACACCTACCGAGATCTGGGTTTTAGATGCCGAGGTTTGCGGCCCGAACCGGGACCTGGCAAAAGCGCGGAAGGACAAGGTCACCAAATATGACGTTGAGTTCCTAAGAGCGGCGCTCCCCGACCCGCAAACACCTCGCAGATTCGGATCCATCATTATCTCTATAAGTGGTGTATGGGACTCCGAATCTGCGAGGACGCTCTTAGGGCTCGGCGTCACGAAGAGGAAGCTTATATTATATATATATATATATATATATATATATATATATATATATATATATATATATATATACGTTTTTGGAAAAGTATTGTGGGACCGTTGAGAACAGCACCTTGTTATAAGCATAAGCTCACATAGACGCCCGCACCTACACTACCACCTACTAAGGTAAAGCCACGCATGATGCACTACTTTCTTTCCGGCTACTGTTGTCGCACACTGTTACGTTTACAATTGCCGATTTATTGTTTCACGCAGTTAATCCGTGTTTCACTCTGACCTCACTACAATTACCACTCGTACTTCGACTATTTGTTAGTTCTACACCGGGCTGGCTGAAAGCTCTCAACGCAAGCAAGTCTTCTCTATGTGATTGTCCTTGGTGTGGCCGTGTTGATCATGTAGAGGCATAATAACTCGCGCCTTCACTTGGTCAGCGTGTCGTCTGGTAGGAGAAGGTCTACTATATGCATGTATCATTTTTTTGTATTATATGTTTAGTTTTTTGAGCCAACCTTTTCACCGGCACCCATGCTGGACCTATTTGAGCTTTACCTAGCAGACTACAGTAATAGCAGGGCAATGCTCAACCGATTATTTTAGCTATTAAGAAGAAAGGAGAAAGAATTCTACCCGAGCAGGATTCGATTCTACGCATGAAAACATTTACTCTTTCTATCTCTCTCTTCCTCTCTCTATATATATATGCAAATACTACGACCGCAGTATGACGATCAGACTTATTGTTCAAACTGCACTTATTAAAAATTGTTTACTGTTTTTAGTAATTCTGACTGCTGTCACCGATCCCATAATACGCTAGACCATGTTTCGGCATAAGCCAGGACAACGCGATCTTAATCTGCCTTTAAGTCACCGAAGGGACCACGCGGTACGTGGATGTCAGTGTCGGCACTCCATCCACAAATTCAGGTTACTCCTAAGTCTGGCAAAGTATGATACACATACAAGTAAAACGATTTGATTTAGCCAGAAAAGGGCGGAGAAGATAACATACAACAACCCAACGTGTGCGTTCTCCTAACTATTAACAAACTTGGACACAAACACTTTAGATGGAATATTTCTTTAAGGCTGACAGATTTCGGTTAGAGTAATATAGAGAAAATGCACAAATTGCAAATATGCACAAATGCAATAATAAACGCGACTTTAAGGCAAATCGACGTCATCATTTGAGGCTATAAATGCCAACCAAACATGCTTTCTGTTTCGTGAGCGGGGCCACTACTTTCTAAACAAAATCAAGTAGATTTTGTTTATATTACCACCCCCGTCGTCAGGGTTATCGTTATCTAGTTTTTCTGGTGATCGAAACAAAAAATCCGAGTCCTTCGTTAAAGAATACGGCAACTGTTCCTTGCTCAGAAAAACGTTCTACTTAAAATGCATATGGTCTATTAGCACAACGATAAAAACTAATTCCTGTAGTTAACTTATTGAAAAACTATATTGTAAATGTTTGTCGCTTCCACAAATCGTATGACCAATAAAGCAATATTTTATATTAAATACATTGTAATTGGATCGAACTTGAGTGCCGATCGTGATAATGTTAATAAGTAATTAATAAGATAATGTAAGGTTACGCAAGCAGGCAAGCCAAGCAAACGACAGGCCGACGTGTTCCAAAGCAATAACATAACCCTTTTCAGATAATACTATTATTTGAGTCTGTTTGCAAGACGGCATACCTTTGGATTCTTTACCTAAGCGCGCGCTTATGTCAACCAAACATTTGATGTTCAGGAGGTTTTGAAATATTAAGTCAATTCGATTCAAAGAAAAATCAACTCCACTCAAGCTGCACGCAAGCCTAATGAAGCAGACTGGAGCGATTTTCCTTTTGGTCGGGCATAGAGAGAGTATATGCGCTATCCACGACTAACTAGAAAGTCTCTTAGAATAGATCGTATACGTACCAGACGCTCGATATTAGTGCTACGTACATGGGCTTTCAGCCTTACGAACTATTCGACCATAGAGTGAACATGTGTACTAGACTGCTTGTCCGCATAGCTGATTTTTTTTACATAATCCTGCTAGCCAAAATGGTTAGCTTATCTTTATTTGATTGATCTAGTTATATAACTTTTTTATGTTAGCACTTTGGAGTGAACAATTGTCTCCGCGCGAACGTGTAGTCACGGGTTCTCTAACCCAGGGTTAGCCCAGTTCGACAAAACGAACAGATGCTGCGTTTCCTCGTTGAATGTCGAGAGACAGTCTCTGACGCAAAAACTCCGATGCTCTCGAGTCTCCCGTGGAAAGGTTAAGGCTTCTGCCCACGCGCTGAATTAACTTCAGTGTAAGCGGTCCTGGGCCTCAAATTGTTTCAAAAGCCAACGGACAAAATTGGTGCGGATAGCCAACGCCAGAGTATTTTCTACATTTGTTAGCCTCTGCTAACCTGGACGCATGACCTGCCTGGTCCGCCCCTGCACCGACCATCGAAGGGGCTAATGAGTCGGTTACAGTTGCGTCCCAAACAAGCATGCGGCCACGCTCAAAGGGGGTTAAAGTAAGGCCGTCAGGCCTTTTTCCGTCGTCTCTGGATAGGCCCGGAGGTTCTAGTACACGGAAAGCCAGCAGACCTCAATGCTCGACTGAAAGTATCATTTAGCGCCGAGTGGACCATAGTGTTGTAACATACACAGGAGATTATAGAACTAACTTTAAAAATATTCTGGATTAATAAAATATGTCTTCGAATCCTAAGTTGGCTGGAATCTGTGGGGTAACTTCCATGTAGATTCCAAAGTACCGGGTTTTAGAGAACAGGGCAGGAACACTCTGGCTGAAGGTTGGCGCGGATTGATGCCTACGGTTTTCCGTCATTTTTATTATATAGACTAGAACGCAATTGAGTACCTTGAAATTAGCAAATGACCTCGTTATTAATTAACACATAGCATGTACCAAAAACACTTTTATCGAACTAGTAAATGCATTTTATTCAATTGAAACTTTCTATAGTAAAAAAACTTGAAGGTAAATTATAAAGCCCTTAAAAGTAACAACGCTAACGAAAATGCAACAAATATCTAGCCTCTGCGAAGTCGGGTACTCATAATTAAGTGAGTTTGTAGGCTCGCAACGTACAAAATTTGTGTGCGCTTTTTACGGATAACATTACCAGTGTTACTGGTAATGTTCTCCGTAATTAATAAATCTATCGCTGTCTAAAAAGTTGTGCTGTCTCGGAACTGGCCAGGCCAAGTTTAAATACGCAGATGATTGACTACAAAATGGAGTGAACGTTAGATCACTGAAAGTTGCGCACTCGGTGCAGATAAACAACACATTCTAGTGGAGAGTTTCACAACGTCATCGAAATCGGCAGATTTGAGGCATGTTGCATTTATTTGCAGGTGTAAATATATTGCTGAAACAATAAAGACAAAGTGTTTATTTATGCAAATTTGATTTAACGGGAACAACTGGTAAAATGTATGATGCACACTGGAGGTTGTTGTTAAAGACACGGTAATATGGGACTTGCAAACCCACTGTGTCCAGTCGTATCGGGAATGGCCACATAACTCTGTTTTTAAGATTACATCACCTGGTCTGGTTTAACCTACCGTTACGACTGCTTTTTGGCTTTGTGTGGCAGTTATTTTAACTTTCGAGATCAATTCTGTGTACCATCTTACCGTAGACCACAACCTAAGAACTTCGAGGATTCTTTCGAAAAGGGCTTGACATGTCAAGAAACTTCCCAGTCTTAGGTTCTCAGAAGGTCGATCTCGCTCAGTAATATAAAAGGCACATCGTTGATAACCATGGCATAAATCGCGAGTCTCTCTAAAACTTGCACATACGCCGTAAAAGGATATCTCAAATACACATACACAGAAATACATTATATATATATATATATATATATATATATATATATATATATAGTCTTGACTCATTGTCCGTGTAGTTGTTAAAATGATGTATTTGTGGTTTTAATTGCTACTCAACTGAGAGGGTATATATATATATATATATATGTATATATATATATATATATATATATATATATATATATATATATATATATATATACCCTCTCAGTTGAGTATAATGTATTTCTGTGTATGTGTATTTGAGATTAAAAAAAGCCAAAGAATGCGAACAGTAAGCATTAGCACGGCTGGTCGTCGCCGTTCCGTCGTTTGTGGCAAAATGGTCCCGAACTGGTGGGGATTAAACTTTGGCTCACCGTTGCTGTTCTTAACAATTCCCCTAAATCGGACGCACAGGTCGACGATTGAAATTAGCAGAAGCAGACAAACGCGGCTACGACGAGGATTATGTCTGTCTCTTGTTTAGTCATCATCTAGGCGCCTGGTCCTATCCTGTTCGACATAGTCACCGACGGCTTAGGCCGCCAGGTCAAGGTGTAATGGGCAGAGTCGTCGCTGACATTTCCTCGCGCACTCTACGTTCTACTCATGACGTTCCGTTTTGGCACGATCGCGTCGAGCGAGATAATCCAGAAATTAACGACAAAAAAAAAACAAATTCCACCTGATTTTGTTTTCCTCGCATGCATCGTTAATAGATGATGAATAGGCAGTTTGTCGGTCGATTGCTGGTTCATGCCCGACACCCCCATCTGTGTCCAGAATGTTACAACATAATGGCACAATGATACGTAGTACACAATTGTAAAATGATGGCACGCATGATATAAGCCAGCGTAATACAAAGTGTATCTAGCGGTGGTCATCTTTCGAATCGCTAGTCAAATTTGAAATGCAACAGTGAAATGCATGCGTATAATTTGTACGCACAATTCTGCAGGGAAGAGTATCACGCTGAATCAGGGCATGTGTTCTCTAACTAACTGAGTTCGCGCGGAGACAATTGTTCACTCCAAAGTGCTAACATAAAAAAGTTATATAACTAGAAAAAAAAAGTAACTGAGTGATCACAAGTGATATATATATATATATATATATATACATATATGCATATAGTATTTGCAAACGTTTCGGCATGTAGGGCATAGTATTTTCAGAATGGCGCATTTCAGCGCATGGCTACATTTGTGGTTAGGACACCAAACACAAATAAAACTGATATATATATATATATATATATATATATATATATATATATATATATATATATATATATATTTATATATATATAAAAAGCCAAATAAAAGAGAGAAAAAAACGAATGTTTATATTTCGGGATGAGATCGTACAATAGCACCTCTCGTATCGTCTTGTATCTTATCGAACGCGAGTTGTGCAATGTACTCGTTCGTTAGACACTGTCTAAGGCCATAAGCCTGAAAGCAGCAGCAACAGTGGCGAACGTGATTCTTGGAGTCCCGTCACCATGCGGGTGGACCTTGTCGTGCGTTGTGTCGGTAGACGGGAAGTCTGGCGCTGCATTCGTCGCGCTCTCACATACAGAGGACCGGCTCGTTGTAAGACACTTGTGGTGTCGCGTGCGTCTCTTTCCTCAAGAGTATTTCTCAATCCTGGTCAATACTATGGTACAACAAAACAACAACAACAACAATAACAACAGCAACAACAACAACAACAATACGAGTGGCATTGTTAAATTTAAGTGTTGAGGCAGGCAGTTCATAACTAACAAGTGGTGGAAGAAACGTATTAGTCATTTCGTCTTATTTTTCTTTTCTTCTTCTCCTTATCCTTCTTTCCCTTTCTACTTCTCGGTCCGGTTCGTTCAGCTTACATTGCTCACTTAAGCAATACTTTTAAGGGCTGGTCGATGGCTTCTTTCTTTTGCTATGTTCCTATTACGTGCGTTTCGCTAAATATAACACACCACTTTGAATCGGCAGGCATGTTGCAGTGTTTTGTGGCCGATTAATTATCACTGTGATTTTGAATTGTAGACAATTGACATACGAGATGGGCTATGCAGCACTTTAATGGTAGACGCCCGACTTCTGGTAAATATATATATATATACACATTTGTGTACGTATATTAAAATATTGGATGTAGAGCATCAGAGCAAGTATTTGTTAATAGCTGTAAAAATGTAGCTTCTTGACGGCCATAAGCGATGATAAACAGCCTCGTCTCTTGTGTGATCGGTTTGGTTCAGACGCGATCAGTGTATCAGCTTAAGCATGTCCAGCAAATATCTATGCCTCTAAACAATTGTGTGTATATATATATATATATATATATATATATTGGCATTTAGTATCGCTGCTACGGGATATAAGTGCTTTGTCGAAAAATGATTACTTATTTGACAAGTAAGAGTGGTTTTTATTTGTGCTTTACTTAACAAGAAGACCGTTTGTTTAGCGGCAGCAATAGCTTGTGCTCGAGCGGCACCTCAACCCAGAGTTGGAGGAGCCAGTTAGCGCCAGTGTACACCATATATATATATATATATATATATATATATATATATATATATATATATATATATATATATATGTATGTATATATATATATATATGTATGTATATGTATATATATATATCATCGATTTTGACGGCTGACACCATTCTTGGAGTCCGTAGGGTCGTCCCGAATGACCAATATGTGTTCCGAGCATGTCGCTCTACTGGCGCTGCCTGCAGCTTCCTACTCGACGATTTCTTCCACGTTGCTCCAACGGGTCTAACGGTTTTTTCTACGTGCCGCCTCTTAATACGCCGCATTTGATACCGCCGCATGAATAGTCACGGAAATTACAAGACTGGCGGATGCAGGTGCGTTTTCAAACATTGTGAACTTTCTGTGCTCCATTGTCAGAAGAACTCCAAATCAATCGACGGCGGACTAGCTGAGTTCGCACCTTTTCCTCAGTCCAACAGAATCGCTCAACATGATAGCTTGAAAACGTTACTTGTTGCGCTGCTTCTGGCTGATCTGCCAAACATAGTGAAAGGCTCAAGAGAAATGGTCCAGAGCTTGACGCATACGGACAATGTTGTTATACAAGGTACACTAACATTTCAGAGACACCAGTCCCTGGCTAGGCCCTCTGCTTATGTCTGCGAGCTTGAACTGCGAGTGAAACCGGACAAGACTGAGGCTATGAAGTTTCGCAGGGGGAGGAAGTGTTGCAGCTTACGGCACGTTGCGGTTGTACTCAAGAGACCTCCAATACGTCACAATCTTAAGATATCTCAGAATAGTAAATCAATAAGAGAATGGAAGCGGAGGCTATCTTCCAGCATGGACTTTGTTGGAAATATTGCCCCTATATCATATCGTTGTGCATCGGGATGTCGCCTTAAAAGTCGTAGTAGTAGTAGTAGTAGAAGTAGTTAGTAACAGTGGTACAGTACACTAATACAACATAGCTGCAACTAACAAGATGATAAAAAATCGTTTTAAAATACTCCACAAAGGACAATAAGCTAATATGTGGCGTCAGCACAATGAATGAACGCCCAGCAGCAGCAGTGGCAGCTTTAGCACCGTGAATCACAGTAGAGACACGGCAGACACGTGACAGAACGGTCGCAGCGTTGGTGGCGTTGACGATGGTGTCGGCATAGGATGAGAAGTAGGAAAAGAAGCTAAGGAAAGGAAGTAGAAAAAGAAGGAGAGCCCCCCACCACCACCACCACCTCTGTGTGGATATGTGGATTGGACGGACGCATCGACGAATCAATGGCTGCACAGATAATGGGAGAGTTGGGGCTGGCTAGATCTGTGGGACAAGAGGAAGGGGAACGGACGGACGAGCCAGCGAACAAGCAAGCGAGCTGGTACGGTGGAAGGGGCGTGGAACGCTAGATTAAGCTCCACCATCGATGGATCCCACATATTATTGAGCAATCATCCACGACGATCTTTTGTCGTTGCTATCAATGTTGACATAATCGTCGTCGGCGTCATCGCCGTCGCCGCTGCCGCGGCCGCGTATTATCGCGCGCCGTTCGGTTCGTCATCCACCGCCGAAGCCGCGCTAAGCCGCGCTCGACCCGATCGCGACGTCAACGGCAGTCGGGATCACCGTACACCACACCACGCCACGCCGCGTCTGGAGGGGCGGGGGTGTGTGGGGGGTGGGGGGGTGGAGGGGAAAGGGGGCAGCCGATCGCGCCTCGACTACTTAGAGCGCGTCTCAAGCAGGTATCGTCAGCAGTTGCTCTCTAGCGGTGCTCACGACGGTCATCCTCGATTCGTTCAGCGTCCTTTGCTTGTCTTTCGTTGGCACGCCCACTTGTTGCTGGCAAAATGGTCGAGGCACTCTTAGGAACGTGGAAGCTCGAGAGCTCCGAAAACTTCGAGGACCTGCTCAAGGAGCTCGGTGTCAACTTCATGGTCCGAAAGCTCGCAAGCTCCTCCAAGCCGAACGTCGAGATCTCGAAGCTCGGCGATCAGTGGTCAGTACGCTCGAACGGCGTTCGTGCCCAGCGGCCAGCGCCAATATTGCCTCATACTCGTGTCTCTCTCTCTGTCTTGTCTTGTGTTTGTGTCGACAGATGGGAATGAGCTTATGTTTGTACGTGTATATATATGTGTGTGTGTGTGTGTGGCGTGTGTATTTGTGATTTTGTACGAATGTCTGTCTATCTGTCTCTATATCTGTGTACAAATAGATTTGTTGTCTTTTGGCTCTCTTCATCCGGCAGACTGCACACGTTTACGTACTATATATCTTGTTCTCTAAACCTCTTCAGTCTGTGTGCGTTCCGCCTCCACTCTCGTTAGGATAAACTGTACAGGGTACAGCAAGCAACACAGCATGTCATTGTCACCATAGAGCTGCCGTCATGCATCGCATTTTACGGCGTATCACCTCACACATATCGCACATTGTTTGTAGCAACTATGTATTGCCTGTGCCAAGCCTTTACGCTGGTAGCTGCCGAGCTTTATACTGCGAAATCTGCAGCAGCAGCAGCAACAGCAGTAGCCTTGCGTGCTTGTCCGAGTCTGCCGAGTCCTGCCTATACGCGCATCTGACCTTCTACTCTCTCTGTCTCCCTTGTCTGCAGACTTTCTGAGTCTCTCGTTCAGTCTCTCGCTCTTTGCTTCGTCCAGCTTGGAGTTAATTCCAAAGCCAAGCACTGGAGTTAACGCCGAGTGGAAGAAACACTTCCAGACCGGTAGCAAAACTTAAACGCCACAAGAAGGCAGCAGACAAAGAATGAAGCGCCTCCGTGTGGTCCGGAGCAAAGACCCCTAACAGCCGACCGGAGGCGTTTCACGACTCCATCGGAGAAAGATGCGTCGCTCCGTACTTTCAAACATTCCTTGGAAACGCTATGCAAGCGTCGGAAGTGAAAGAAGGGGAAGACGATCAGCATGCACATATACGCAGGTTTCTCTACTTCTGTGTTTGTTGTTTTTGACGTTGTTCTCGTTGCTGCTTTCTGTAATACCTGTAGTAGTAGTTGTTGTTGCCGTCGCTGGTGTTGCTTTTATTGTTGTTGCAAACGCTCATTTCGTCGCTCTTGCCTCTCATCGAATGAAGCAAATGCCAAAACGCCTAGGCAAACGTTTCTTCTTCCCTTTCCTCGTCTTCTTTGTGAGTGTCAAGGTCAGCCACCGAGGCTTAGGCATAACTTAGCACGTAGAAATTCGTACGTTTCGATCCCGTACCAGATTGTTCGACTTGGAACAGCTAGTATGTGCCTAAATGGAGACTAAGTTGCAACCGATATTCTTTAAACTAAGCGTTGTTTTGTATATATATATATATATATATATATATATATATATATATATATATATATATATATATATATATATAAGCGAATATGTTGAGATATCTAGGGCTTTCCCAAAGGTCCTTGTAACAGCGCGATCGCTGACTCTCAGTAGTATGGTATATTATCTATTCTCAATTAGCACCGCTCAAAGAACATTTGATTAGCAACAGAAATCGAATCAGTTGACAGCATCCAGGCAGACGACAACCATGACTAGCACACTAGCCCCTATTCCGCGTCGCCACTACATATATATATATATATATATATATATATACACACACAACGGCATGCATTGCACGGGAAACATGTATTCAGGAGGTGGTGTGTGCACTGCTAAAGAAAGCGCAAGGACAGAACCTTTTGTTTTTCTAGCTTCCGGTGTGGACAATATAGGCATGCATCCATCTGACATCTGCTGCTCTGGTATTTATCATCCACGTATATGAGGCTCTTGACTGACCCCCTAATGGCTTGCCGTTGGATCTCTATCCTAGTTCACTCAAAGGTCAACGCGGCCTGCGTGAAGTATATAAAGGTGGCAACATGCCATATTCTATAGATAAGATAATGTGTGCATAATGTGTGTATATATATATATAAACATATCTTATAAAGTAATGTTTTTTGCAATATTCAGTTTAATAATGCCTACATAACTAGTAGAAAGGCATGCAGTCATATAGAGTCATGTAAGCAAGCCATATGGTGTGTATTGGTTTAGCGGAAGGACATGAGAAAACGTGGCCGAGTGGTCGGGTGGTCTCTATAAAAGAGGATATGTAGAAAGTTAAAAACGCGTTTGGCCTATTTATTTTACCATACACGGCTGTAAAGCGATCTAGTTATACAGCCATAAACGGTAGAATAAACATCGTTGGATTGCCTTCATCTGTTTCTCGTATTTACTGCTGCTGCTGCTGTGCCCGTAGGTCCATAAAAACCGTGTCGTCGATGAAGACGACCGAGCTTAAATTCAAGATCGGTGAGGAATTCGAGGAGTCGAAAGCTGACGGCAGCAAAGGAAAGTGCGTCTTCACTATCGACGGCGACAAGCTCATACAGAAGTCGGAGAACAACGGAAAGGACTACTTCACCACTCGGGAGGTCGAGAACAACAAGCTCAAGGTGACCGCGAAGGCCGGCGACGTCGTCTGCACGCGAATCTACGTGAAGGCCTAGGAGCTGCACGGATCGTTTGCCCCCGATGTTGATTTGGCAGGAAGGACACCGACCACCGCGGCGACGGACGCTACTCGATTCCGTACCGAGATGTAGAGCGACATACAACGTCAACTACGACAAAAGTCCCTTATTCTCTAGCTAGTCATGATGTGGTATCATTGTTTTGTGCTGGTTTGAGGTAACAGAGGTAAACGACGGACGCTGCTTTCATCCGCGTCGATTCGGCACGATGACCGCACAACGCGCACGACGCCTGTGGCTGCGTCGGGTCCCCCGCGCCGGAGTACTTCTGCCCTTCGCTTGTGCGCGTCCAGAGTCGCGCGCGTCCAGAGACGCGCGCTTCTGGCCGCGCGCCTCTGGCCGCGCACACGAGACAGAAGGGCGGCCACATTCCGGGTTGGGGACCGCGACGCCGTCACCGGCGGTGTACGAACGTGCACGCTGTTCGATGACGCATTGTGCCGAATACGCCGGTGATGATAAGCGCGCACTCACCCTCTGTCGCTCTCCTACCGACCAGCGTAATGCAATACAACCGTAACAACAATCAGTAAAACAATTCGTTCCTTGTAAAACGTGTGTGTGTGTTCGTTTATGTAGCTAAGTGCTTCGTCGTAGCCACTTCGTGAGTTAGGATATGCGCTAACGTAAATCACGTAACGTAACCCGTGGGAAGACAAGATGAACCAGAAAACTATACTAGCGGCAGCAGGAGAAACAACAGCAAACCTGTTTAGGTTTTTAATTTGTTGTGGAGGAGATATGAAATACAGTTACACACTGTGCTTGTTTTTTCTTTTTTTCTGGTAGGTTTTGGGAATACATGATGCACATGGGCCACTAGCACTAGCTAGTGACTAGTGTGAGACTCGCAAACCCACTAAACCCGGATTCCTCCCCACCCCCTCCCAGGCTCGGTATTACTTTGGCATTACTTCGAAGTACACACTGTACCTACGAATCTCTGTCTTAAGCAGTGTGGGACTCGACCCCAGCGATGTTACTCCTTTGAGACCACTACCCACAAAATTCACCTCCCCCCTTAAATCTCACTCTCTGATAGCCCAGATCTTCTTAGAACAGACTTTGGGCTACCAGAAGAAGTGGCGAGCGCCCTTTCAGATTAATTGGCTGGGGTCGCCCACAGGTTCCCTGCATTTGCCCAACACCTGCAAGCCCGTTTTTTCGAGCTACACATCTCTACGGCGGCTCTTGGATTAAAGCAGTGTCCTTCCTTCTTTGCACCTTTCGTATTTCTCTTGTTGGACCTCTTTTGCCGTGGCTGCTCCCAATTTCTAGTCCTGCTCACTTATCATGATATTAACGGTTTTTTATTAAGTTATATACATAATAGCGTATATATATATACCAGATTTTTAGATTGCAGTTGCAAAAGCCGAATCATATATTCCTAGTTTTTTCTCTTTTGCACGCAGCACACCTGGGAAAAGGACGTCCGGCAGAGCACTGAGGACAAATCCTCGTCACACTATCCTTGAAGAAGTCGCTTCCATTGTATAGCCGCAATTGATTGTGGAGCTTTTCAAGCCACTAAAGTGTCTAGGCTGGAACATGTCATACTTCCTAAATCAACTTGCTTTTGGGGTGGGGAGGGGAGGGTTCGTCCAAGACAGCTGCAAAAAGCTCCTTGATTACCGACCGCCTGTTCTAACAGCGCAAGCATGCGTGCGGTTCGAAGAGCTCCGGAATGACAAGCTCCGATGGGATTCTTCGGAGCCCGCAGAACAACACTACTTAGTAAATCGAGAGAGTAGCTTTAAGAGATTGAGGTGTCCGCGTAATCACAAGCTAAGGTGACGCTGCCGACGGGAACAACACCCCACCGTCGCCGCAGATAGCTTCCTGATTTCATTATTAGGGGAAGATATTACAGGACAAATAAGCGGCCTGCTGCGCGCCTAGCCTAGCCGTCATCTGAGGAAGGCCTGCGCTACGCCGCTAAGGAAGTTTAGCGCAAGCCGCTGATTTTCCCTTGTTCGCTCGCTGGTTTTCTTCTTTATGTTCCAAACTCCTTCCTCATGCGTTGACGCCGAAAACACTGTCAGCGTATTGTGCCTTTTTGTCCTTAGGCCAGTCCAACAACGACAACAAGCCGAACACAGGGGTCTCATTGCTAGTCAGCTATTTGACTAGGTTACTGGCAAGAAAAAGTCGACGCTTTTGGCTCTTTTTTGGAACCTGTTTTTTTTCAGCACGCATCGGCAGGCTCGCCAGCCGAAGTTGCTTTTCAATCTAGACATACATCGTTGCATTTCGAAGGGAGTATTGACTCCGTGACTTGTACGCAAAGCTAAGTAATACTGTAAAACGATCTTATAGCAGACCTTCAATACATTAAATATATGAATGTAGTTATAGTTCATCAAGTAGCACCACTCATGAGCCCAACATTGCTGCAGGCCTATGTGAGGGCCTTTTGGAGGCAGCAGTACACAGCTGGTTGTACTGCAGTACAAAGCTCGTTGTCTTGACTATGTGATATTTGGAAGGGTGGACGTAATAGATTGCTATCTACATAGTTCGGTTGGTAATTAGAAAATACCGTCAATTAAACCAACTAGCACTATAAGCTCAAAAAAGACGTAACTTTCGCTCATAGCATACTGAAGTAACAGGAACTAGAGACACACCTCGCAGCACGTCTAGCCAAACGTATCGCGTAAGCTTTTTTTTCGGATTGGTGTCGTCGTGCGCAGTCAAGCTTCACCATCGACTACAAGTACAATGAGGACCAACGCATTCATGGTTAAAAACCATGTAGATCTCGAATCGACAGAACGAATGGGAACGTTTGTAACCTGTTTTTCTTGTTACAGCTGTTCGACACGTAGAACTATCAGCAACAATAGCAGCGATAAAAACGATTTGCAGCGTCGAATCGAATCGATTACTCTGAGCTATTCTGACTACACTAACTCCACCGGGGGGCGGTAGGGGGGGGGGGTGATGTAGTCAAAGCGAACAACCTCGATGTAAAGTCGATCGACTCATTTAAGCCCGGCGCCGCACGATGCTTACACGGCCACGTGTTCTAGTTCTTGCGCCTCTTGCCCGTCGACAAACTCACTAATCGTCCTCACGTGTTGCACCAACGACCCCGCCGCAGTAGGACGGCGTGATTTCCTTCATTCGAGTCTACGTTCCCTTTGCAGCTACCCCCCCCCCCCCCCCCCCCCATCCTGGCGACGGCGAACGCAGCGGAGACCACGTCGTAAGGTTCACGTTGCGCGACAAGGCGAAGACGCTCACCGCGTTTCATGCCGAGCGGCTAGGTGTATCGTTGCTGCATGTAGCTGATCTGATGTTAATATTGCTCTTTTGCTGCTATGACAGCTGCTGCTGCTGTTGGTGCCGGTGCTGCTGTGGTTGTTATTTTAGGATACTGTGCCAGTTTAACTGTGTGGCTTAGTCTATTTGTCCACTAGGCTACGATTTAGTTGGCTAGTCGGTACCAATTCTATCAGCTACCAACAAATCTGATTGTATTTTCACCTTCTACATCTCTCTCTCTCTCTCTCTCTCTATATATATATATATATATATATATATATATATATGTGTGTGTGTATGAGGCGGTTACAAGCTAGCATTAGCCGTATCGCTCACAGCACTGGAATTGCGTCGTATGGAGCGGTGATGATAGCGAATGAAACTGCCTACTTCGGATCACTACTAACACCGTCACTGTCACCCGCCACCAGAGCAGCGGTCGCCGCCGACTTCGACTCCGACTTGTGAGTGCCACGGCACTTTTGTAAGATCTGCTCTCGCTAACTAGGCGCATAATGTTTGAGGCCGTGTTCGCCTTGCAAGGCAGAACTTGGTCGTACCTGGCCATACAGTTTTTTACTTTGGACCTCAAAAGCTCGCGCGTTTGCTGCAAGAGTCTACTGCTGAAGAAGTCTATAAGTTCTATGAGAAAGCGCACACTATCTAGGTGACGCTGGTGATTTCATCCTACACGTTTTTACATGACTACGTTTTGCAACGAAAATCAGCCTACAGCGACAATATGCATGCACCGAGGACAGGCCATCCTATGAAATAGGACAGAAGTGTTGAAATAAGGTAAACAAGATGCTCCTAACGACCTTAGGGACCACCTTAGCTATGTGTGTTGACACCATGACAAATATGACCTACACGAACAGGTGTGCCAGGAATTGTCTCTACGCCAAGGCATATGTTTGTTAGTAGCCTCAATAAAAACGATATAAAAAAATATCCTTACTAGTGCTACATCCATCTGTAAAACTGAACACCTGCCTATCTGCGTACATTGGCGGAAAATGTCGACTAACCTTGAATACGCTTACTTGTATGTTAAGCCTGGGCAATTCGTTTTCTATGAAAACGAAGGATTCTAGTTAAGTTTCATGAATAAGCTTATAGCGCTGGAGGTGGATGCATTGCAAAGTGATGTAAAGGCTACTACGAATGGCCTTTGCAGCTAACCACGACTAAGCTGTATCCTCAATTGTTTACCGAAACTTCTCAGCGTACTTCGACGGTTGGCTGGCCGCCGTTCTCCCTCAGCTTCCCGTATTTCTTCCCATATTCCTTCCGCTCTCTTACGAAGAAGTGATTTATTTTTTCACTTTAAGAAAGGAGTAGTCGCCTAAATGTCCCCATTCTTAGCGGTGTCGGCGGAGATGGCCACTGCAGCTGACACGGCCTCCGAGAAGAGATAAGAAACAGCAAAATACTCATTTTGGCTTATCGCTCTCTGACATGGACACAGAGAGAGAAAGAGGGATACCTGCAGTAGACTTATGCCGCTCGCTCACTCCATCCGTTTGCCGGCCGCAACGCTAGTAAGCATATGACCGCCATCTGTGTTTTCGTTCGTCCTGCCGTAAGCACTTTGGTGCACAGTCAATTTGTTTACCCAGCAATTTTACACCCTAACCGGGGTAGGTGACGACGTTACCCGTCGGCACTGCGCAGCCTGGCGTCTAGCCTAAAGATATCGACGATCTATGCCAGTAAAGCTTTGAAATACTAGTGGGCGGGAGTATTATACATCTCGCCTAAGGACAAAAATCTCTAGCTTGACTCTAGGAAACGCAGATTCATTCTCGCAGATTCTCCTATCCGTCTTTATCGCCAAGTGCAGGAGTGGGGGGAGGCAGAAGGGAGTGACAAATCAGGTGCAAATTTGGCTGGCCGACACAGCTATGTTACTTCGCGCGCATTGCGCCGTGCGACCGATACTAAATTCACGCGTTACCCCGCCCGGCAGTTGGGCTGGAAGTGCACAGACAAAAAATCATGACATCCACGTGCACGGTCTATGCAAACTGTGACAGAGATGGGGCGTATGCAAAGACGATCTTCTATCGAGTTTGAAGCTAAGCAAAATGTAACACGCGCGCCAATAGTCCATCGCTTAGTGAAGTCACTAATCTCCATGTGGATTGTTGTACATGATGGAACGAAATTTGGTCAAACACGTAATAGGCCGAACGGAGAGCAGCAATGTCGAGAAGAAGCTGAACAACGAGCATTTATGAACATGATAACCGGAGAAGGCGGCTCGCTTCAGCAACAAGAACGTATAGCTAGTTGACTTTAAGCTCCTTTTCTTGGAAATTCCAAAGATAAGTTTGTCCTAGCGTTGAAAGCGGTCGTTCAGTGGATCGAAAGGGTGCCACCTTCTGTGATCCCGTCTGTCTATCTGTCCGCTTGCCGAGCTAGAGAGACGAGTAGTCCGCCCGACGCTCATGCTGCCGCAGAGACAACTCCCTTCAGAAGCCCGGCGCCAAAATAGGCCGTCGTAGTGCGAAAGCTGTTGTGTGGATAAGTGAAGCTAGCAGATGGCCCTGGGCCCGTCGGTGAGAAGCAGGAGCTTGGTCCGGCATGGAACGTGGTTAGCATGTCAACACCGGCAGCAGAAGCTTTCGTTGACGAGCCAGAACGAGCTGTTGGCGGGGGGTTGTTGCCAGCGTTCACTGGCTGCACGACAGCAATAGCAATGGTAACAACAAGAGCAACAACAACAACAATAACAGTGACAATAGCAAAGTGCCTAATGAAATTCCATAACTGCTAGCCTTTCAGCGAAATCATAGTAGCCCTAGTGTTCTATTTTTATAAGCCAAGTAGGGTGGATGGCAGATGCCAACAACGATGCTCTCATTATAAACGATAGCGACAATTACAACAACAACAACAAAAACGGCGACAACGACAACAACAACAACGACAACAACAACAACAACAACGACAACAACAACAACAACAACAACAACAACAACAACAACAACAACAACAACAACAACAACAACAACAACAACACAACAACGACGACGACAACAACAACGACGACAACAACAACCACAACAACAACAACAGAACCACTACGTGCACCAACACTGACAGTGTCCAGCAAAAACAATAGCACATACTAGCGACAACAAAAGTATGAATTGCAACAAGAACAAAAACCGCAACATTAAGTTGTCTCACTTCGTTCCGGTCATGGACGAGACTACAGTTCCACTCACTGCAGCCCTTGTCCGCCTTCTCTTTTGGCTTTGCCATCCGAATTAGGGCTAGCTATTACAGGCATGCCAAGAAGGTGGTCGGTGTGTCGCCATCCGTAACCCGCGTAGATGGTGGTGGTGGTGGGGCTGGTGCTATTTCTACCCACACATATATATATATATATATATAATATCTCTAATTATTACAGCATAATACTTGACATTAGTATACCCTATCAGCTATTAATAACTTCTGACTGCATGTCCTATACGTTGCTGATTGGCCAACGAATGGTATGTCTGTGTGTGTGTGTGAATGCGTGCGATCTGCCGCGCTTAGCAGTGTAGTTACAGTTACAGCCGAACAGGCTGCTGGTGGCAGGCCAGTGAAGCTGGCAGCGTGCTCGGTTCCAATGCTGCAGGCACGTCCCGGCACGTCACAAGATCATCTGCTGCAGGCATAAGCGGGCTGGCGGATCAGCTCAGTTTATCGTCTCTCAGGAGCGCACGACCGAATACCACCGATTCACTTACTCACTCACTGCTCGTTTGCTTTAACTGAGTGCTGCTGGCCGCTAGGCAAGTGCTCGCACTTACTCGTGAGACTCGTGGTAGAGAGACCGTGGTAGAACCACTGCGCTTAAAAAAAGGTTTTCTTACGCTCAAACCTTTGCGCAAGAAAACCCTTTTCTTTGTCCCACTGTCCGGATTCGATGATGTGACTCGACGTTGGCCTGTCCAGTTGTCCTCTTTATTTGTTAGATAGGCGTCAAACTAAGAGCGGCGGTGATACCGGTGGTTCTGAACAGAAGGAGGCGCCGAAAGACACTTGAACAAGAATACCCACAACAGATGGCTCTTTGTTCAAACCTCGTCGGTCTGCCGCTATGCAGAGCCTGGGAAATATAAAGTGGTTATTTTTGTCACTTCTACGTACGTCTGTGCGTATATATATATATATATATATATATATTATATATATATATATATAAATAACTAGTATTCCAAGGCGCTTACTATACTGACGCTGTTATCAGAAGCTTGACGTGACCGACACAAAGCCCTTACTAAATCCCCTATCGTGTTTCGACACATATTTCGACGTTAGCATCCCGATAACCCTCAACCGTACACTCCAGTTTTGCAAGTAGGTCGACCGAGACAGAAATGTCTGTATAGCAGAGACATAAACCACAAACGGTACACATTTGGCGTGTATTTTATGTAAGCTATGGAAGTCGTAAATCCTAAATTGAGTTTTGAGCAACAGACACCGAGCAATCGACTACGAGAGACCAAAAGAACACGCCTACCGAGAGAAATGTGTTTAAACAGAGGACAAATCATTTGTCAATAGAGTATGTGTCAGCAGAGTATCTTAGACATTTTTCAATAGAGTCAGTATCAGTGGAGTAGATTATATGTCCCTCTCGTCACCACTGTGAAACATGAACAATACTGCGGCATTCTAAAAAGATTTACCCTATGTTTCGTCTATTAATATAGACTGCAGAAGAACACAGAATGTGCAACATATAGGCGTGCTGCTTTAATAGGAGGAGCGTCACCGCTGTGGATCATGTATTCTTGAATAAAAGGTTGTTGCTATAAAAGCGACAACGAGCATTTCAGTATAAAATGCTATACGGATCCCGCTTAAGTAATGACACGTCAGTTAAACTAATAATGTTTTTTATAAACAAAATATATATATATATATATATATATATATATATATATATATATATATATATATATATATATATATATATGTAAGGTTGTAGATTGTTACCCTTACATATATATAAATTCTGAAGGTTTATAGATTAAATACGTCTATTTCAAAAGGTGATATAACTTAGTTAAAACAAAAACGTTTTTTTCTATTAATTGGGGGCGGAAATTTCTTGCTTAGGGGTGAGAATGAAAGTACTAATCATCTGCTGTACTAGTGTGAATGATCAGACATCACTTTACAAGAAGCTCCATTGCGGATAACTGCGTCTTACACAGCAGCAAATTCTGCTTTGTCTGTTAGGATTGTTAGTTTTACAGGGATAGTGTTAGTACCATGCCAATAGGTGCTTCGATAATAATCGTAGTATGATTATTGTCCCCATAGGGTCCCGTGGTAACAGAGGCTGGATTATAAGCGGTCACCAGATATAGACCGTACGCAAGCCGCAAGCGTCCTTCCTCTGCTAACACGGTACCCTATGATAGGATTCAACATTGAGGCAATGGCTCACGGTAATCATATCTCGAAATGAACCACCACCAATATGGTACCAAAATGATCCCCGCCCCACATCTGGCGGTTGATCTCTGGACGTTAGCCGTAATACTAAGTGTTCTTAGTTGTTAGACGCGAAAGTTAGAAAGGTGAACTTTCTAGTAGCCATCACGAATATCTTTCAGAAGAAGCAGATCTTTTGTCAAACACGACAGTATGTTTGGTTTCTAACTCGTTTACCCGCAAATGCGCCGCTTGCTAATTGATGACCATTCACATCAGTAAAACGGAACATATAGTGAATACACTCTCGCTCCTAAACACGACAAAATGTTTTCCTTAAAAAGTTCCATTACCCCTTGAATGTGAGTAGACTTCATTTAGGAACTCCATATATATATATATATATATATATATGTATATATATATATTGTGATGATTCATTAATCATTTACAATACGTTTGCACGCTCGGCAGTGCTTGCCTATATATATATATATATATATATATATATATATATATATATACATATTTATGCAAACAAGTGTGTAGTATTGTTCCAGATTGTCACAACGATAAATATCTACTGTAAGCTAGAAGTGCACGGCGGTTGTGAACTAACTCCCAACGCCAATCATAGGTATCACATTACGCATATCACGATACGCGACTATAGATTTTGTCTGGTTAAGTTCGGACCTATGGGCCTTGCTGGCCGTGGCACTTCGCTGTGAGGTTGCCGCTATTAAACTATTGCTTCCGCTGTGAGGTTTTCGTGTCCAGATACTTTTGTTAACGTAATAAAGGAACAAAGTTCTGGCGAGAACTGGCCCGTCATTGCCTACTTGACAGGCGTCATAGCAGTTCAACTAGGACATGAAAGAAACTAGCACCAGATCTCGCCTCTCTAGAAAATACACCATTATTTAAACGATAATCATACGAGCACGAGTGGATGCTTATCGGATTCCATCGCTAACTTTTGCGAAATGATCTACAGGCTGGTCAGCGTCGACTCGATCCACCGGGTCTTGGCAGCATCTTGTACAGCAAGTTCAGCAGTGCAGCGGATGGCTAAGCTATGCACATTCCTTTCGCTAGACGCCGACGTTCATTTGACAGATACCTGGAAGCAACACAAATATAAACAGACATACACGAAATGAGATACACGCCTACACGCATTTGTATAGATATATATATACATATTGATCAGCTAAGCTGACAAAAGCCAGAGTCACGCTACGGTCAAATTAAAAGGTAATTACACTTAGTACATTTATGTTATATGTACGAATATGTGTGTATGTATATATGTATGCTATATATATATGCATGTGTGTGTATATGTATGCATCTAGATATGCATATATGTATTATATATTTTTTTGTTTACACTATTTTTGCTTGGCAACACCCCGTTTAAACTGGGATTAAAAGCCTACAAATTGACAACACATCTTACCGAATGCGAAGTCTAGTGACACACCAGCACGCGACATTTTTCGCAGATATACGCGCAGATAGGACAGTCGGATATGTAACTAATCTAACGTTCAATTTGTTCACCGGCGTATCCTAATATATTATTCGAGCTTTCAACTACGGCAACCAGGGTCGAGGAGCGGGGGGGGGGGGGGGAGACGTGGCAGACTAGATAGATTAATGTGGATGAGACGGAGATGCAAAGTCAGCGAGAGAGACAGAGAGAGCGTTGGGAACAGAGTCAACATGCAGCAGTCCTATCTCGGTCCCCTGAGAGTTCAATCAGGCGGGAGGG
Source organism: Dermanyssus gallinae (assembly GCA_003439945.1). NCBI lineage: Eukaryota > Metazoa > Arthropoda > Arachnida > Mesostigmata > Dermanyssidae > Dermanyssus > Dermanyssus gallinae. The sequence goes on from QVRM01002772.1 coordinate 137,519, forward strand.
GAATGGTGGGAGAGAATGGCGATACGTAATCAGGCGCAGGCTGTTCTGTTTTAGCCATCTGAAACTTATACATAAGGAGCGCGGCACACCTGACACGTGACCTAGTGGCTGCGTGTTGTCCATTACGAGGTGCCGTTTTCAGTCTCTAACTGCACGTCTGAGGTTATCTATCGCATCATCGTCATGGCTGGACACGTCCGATGTGTCACGCTGTTTGCCGGGCATCTTTAAGGTGAGTGCAGCTTGCATACCAGTAGCACCAGCCGCGCGGTAGAGCGGGCACATTTGCTAAAATCCGAACCCAATGTTCCCCTAGCTTCTAGGAGGCTTCCTAGTACCGTCCCATTCTCAATGGGCTTAAACCTCACTGGCATAAGAGTTTCTGGCTTGGCGCAACGTGTAAGCGCATGCAGCGACGGCATTGCTATGATGCCTAGCTTTGCGAAATAGGAACGCGTAGGCCGCCTGTTTGTTTACTGTGGTAAACCAACAACATAGCCACGAGTTAGGTCGTGATTGATTGTTTAAGCCATTGATGCGATGAGACAAGCATTGATTGCTATAGGGGATACGATTTCGGCTTGTTTGCAACCAGTTCATTCGCTCTTACCTGAGGTGCTATCTTACGATAGTTCTGGATATGCGATGGATGACTTATGTATGTGGGTAGTACGTACACGACGTTCGCAGAGCATAATACCGAGCAGCTTTTAAACCTTTTACCCACAGACACATTGTGATTTTTGGCAGTCACCAAGATCCGCTGCTGGTAAACAAGCCTACATGTTGGTAGCGTAATTGTTGCGGCTTCAGCTAGCGAGACCAGTTCTGCTAGCAGAGTTATCCGTGGTCTTCTGTGTCGTCACGGCAAGGCGCTACTGCACGTCCACAGTATGTACACGTTACGTGCGAAAGAATGTTCAAGAAACTCACTGGGTTCGCTGTTCGAAGTAAATCTTCTAATTAGGTCTCGTAAATTCCTTCTTCGTTCCATAGGCCGTAAAATTGCACAAAATCCAACGGCAGAGCGTCGTAGCGATATTAAAAGGAGCAAAACTAACTTTTGCTCCTTTTCAACATTGTTACAACGAGCGCTGCCTCCAGAACACCCCAAACCAGATGCATCATCGATTTAGGGACGTAATAGCCTGTTTTTAGATGGACACTTGGGGATCAGTGAGTTGAACTAGTTTGAATCGCAACAGTTCTGTAAATTCCCACGGAGCAAACAAGCCAAAACCGAGAGAAGTAGGCATCAAAGGATAGCCTGGGGTCGTACGTTAATGGCCCTTTTCTATGTTCGAAGCCCAGTTGCGTAGGAAACCACCAGACAATATTTCAACCCACACTCATGGACAAGAAATACGATTAGTTTATTTGCTTAGTTGGCACTTGACATGAGTCTCACTCGGCTTGCTGTGGGACTTGTGCATCCGGAGTTGTGCAAATATTGGCATGTTATTACAGAAGTAACAGATGTAAATACAAGTCACAAGTAAGTACCGAATTGTTTTGCAAAATTACTCACAAAGAGCAAATGCAATTTGAAAACTCCGTTGTGTTTCTGTACATCTTGTCTACTGAAGTATAGAGTGGGAGGCGATGAAACTATACAACAGATATTGCATAAATACAAGCATACTATTGATAAATGTATTGTAAATAAATGAAACGAACGACCAACTAGTGGAAGCGGGGAGAGATATTTATGTACGATTGGCCAACTGACACCAAATGACAGAAGTTTGCCAAGGTCCCTGCACTATTCGGCTATTTTATATATATATAGAACAGCACTGTCTATATCATGCAAAATCGAGTCATGGTGCTATATGCTTGTTTCTTTGTAGATTGGTTATCCTTCCCTCTTTACAGGAATTTACAGCAATTTGTTGACCAATTAGCTTTCAGCATTACAATTTCAAACGAAAGCAATACATATTTATAATTACTGGTAAAGTACGTCTAACTTTTTTTGTTTAAAGCATCTTGAAGCTGCTCCTTACAAGTCTAAAAGTATGTGCTCTTAGGGTTTACAGGGTAAACATACGTACTGAACTGCTTTATATGTAGAGCTTTCCGTGAAAAAAATATATAGTAATAAAATAGTAGTGCTATTTTGTATTAATATATATATATATATATATATATATATATATATATTCTTCCGATTCTTCAAATATGGTCCGTTCCACAACATTTGCCCTTCAATATGTCTGTCTTCTCGGAAGAACTCGAGGAAAACGGATAGGTGTCCTAGTTCATCGAAGTAACTTATCTTGCCGATGTCCTCTGTTCGATAAGGTCGGCTTGACCGCCGCGCTATCCACGATTCAACCTGCGAGATTCATGGTCACGGCTCATTGCCGCCCTATTCCCTCTGCGTCACCTTTGGGCAGGTCGAGATCTTACATTTCCGTGCACCACTCACGAGGCTATGCAGGAATAGCGGCCCCTTAGATTGGCCTCTTCTTTCTAACAAGAAAAAGAGGAAAATGAAGAACACGTTTTTCCGGCTGGAGTCTATAGCTGGCGGGTCGTCGTTTTTCTTACATTATTTATAGCAGAGCAGGCAAAGTGCTTTATCTGAAATGGCCTCATTCGTGCGTCGCTCATTTGCAGAGACACACGGGCGGTACAAGCAAAAACGTGACCGTCCTTAGGAGCGATCGGGCTGGAGTACGTTGGCCGGCATTTCCGTCCGAGCCTCGCCGTCTTAGTAATTTCGAGTTGTTTTTTTCACACACTGCGTTTCAAGCTAAATATTAGTTAGCAGTGATATCGACTTCGGCAGCTGCTACATTCCATAACGGCTCTGAAAAATGTTGAAACTTCCGGAACAATCACAAACGCTGCTGTGCTAACAAAGCACAAGGGCTTCATCTGATCGCTCTCCCTGGGCGTAGGCATGCGTGTACACTGCTGGTGTGATTGCATATATATATATATATATATATATATATATATATATACAGCGAGCTCAGAGAAATTGAGTGTTAGCAAGCAGGGCTTCGTTAGGTAGCTTGCTGCCTAGGAGTGTAGGTATATGGGCTGGGAACGCGCCCTCATCTACAAAACAATGCGTCAGGGTCGCCCCGGGGCTGTTTCTATCGAAGGCCTTCTGAATATCGAGCAGGTCACCACGAGCTACGCCACGAACCACTGCATTCGCCTGTCCACTCCCTTATGGCCTCTTGCTATTATGCAGGCGGGTGTTGTATTGAACGCCTGATAAAAGAACATAAAACCAAGGCTAAGAAGGGGTATGGATTTTCTTCGAGGAAGGATAGTCTCATCTATCTCTGCGTCTCCGACCCGTACTAGTTGAGGCAAGTTACCGGTAAGCAGATCATTAGAGCAACATCGAACACAACACTCTATCTTTAAGTAGTAATACGGGTTTTAGTTGCGTAATACCCGTATCATATATCACGTTTCATCATTTAGGCACATATCATGTAACCCTAAAATTGAATCAAAATGTGCTTTTATGGGTATTAGTATATAGGAAAAAGAATACTACGTTTTACTAGTTCCACTGTGTCTGACACCGAAGAATGGTAATGAATTCAGTTCATGCTAACTCCTGACATACAGTTTTCATATTCGAGAATTCTAGTACTATACGTATACTTATATATTTTTCACAGTATAGGTCTCATAGATATTTCTGCAGAAACATGCGCGTTAGTACAAATATAGTGTCCGGAATGTTAAGGTACAGGGGAAGGGAACTTGGTCGCATCGATAAGCTAGTCTTTTCTCTAGATTATGGATATTAATTTACGTCGACATCCCGCTTTCCATGGAGGCGGCCGCTTTTTATGTGGTTTAAATTAACTACTTTTACTCTGCCACCCTATCTTTGCTCCCGCTTTCCAGATGTCAGGAAGACGGAAAACTGCAGAAATTCCTGTGAGTACTGATAAGACCAGAAGACTAGCAGAAAGACTTCACACTCTCCCGAAGGCTGTGTGTATAGCCCCCTTGAGCCGCATGGTGCATTAACACACCGTGATCTAATCACATCTAAATACTAGTGAACGGCCGACAGTACTCGGCTTCGGAATTGGTTGCATCAGGCTCGATGTCGCCTCGGCCGCTCCGTACGAGCGGATCTCGAGAACGAAGCCGTTTCGCAACGGCGAGTGCAAAAAGATACGCCTCCTCCTATGCAAGAAAATTTCCAGGCCTAAGGAACCTTTGACGAGTTGTCACAATACCGGCTTCAGCTTCAGGGGGTTTTCGCAGGCTAAATACGCGCTAAGAAACACCTTATAGCAATGACCGCCGCGGTGTCGACATTAATCCGCACGAACTCGCCGCACTCTGTATGGAAGGCCGCAGGCTCTGTTGTTATCTCAAAACCTATTAACGTTAACCGCACTCAGTAGCGCGAGCAGTATTAGTTTATAGAGTATAGCGTATGATGACATGCTGCAGTTGGCAGCCTCCTCCTCGGGTTCTCTTGCTCGCGCTAACGACGACGTTCTAACTATATAGGCACGGATACCGACCCAGCTAAAAAGGCTTGTGAACTAGCCGACGTCTTTGAATAGATGATGGCAGCAGACATCGCCCTGGGCCAGGTTAAGAGTGAGCGGGGACGCTTCTTGTTTTCCGCCTGTTTGGACAACCAAAAATTTACCGTCGTGAAAGAGAGATACCTTCGGTGTGTTCGTTTCCCAGGGCAAATAAGGCCCGACCCCGTACTTGCGTTGGGCGAGGTGACTTCAAACGCTGTACGGCCAGCACCTTAAGCATTCACATTTGAAATGCTGCATTATAATTTCGGTGGCAAAATCAATCGCACTTTGCAAGGCTTCGCGCGACCAACAGACACTTGCTACAACCGCTAACGTACACCAGCGTAGGGCTCAACGAAGCAGTACGCATATGGTAATAATGGATGCACTAAACTGATCAACACAGGGGTGGGCTGTACTTGTAGAGGGTATACAGGTTTCTTGAAGTCAGAAAGCGAAAAATCGCCGCCGCTGTTTAGTGGAAGAACTTACCAACACGTAAGAATGATAAGGTGCGTCAGCGCCGCAGTTACCCTACGGCAAGGTTTGAGGGAGGATGCTTCAGGTGCCAGTCCTTGCTCATTTCAACCTAACTTTAGATCATAGATAGATCGCACAGGAAGAGAGCTCACATTCCACATTACGACGGCAGGTCACGGCGGCTTCCAGACGTACCTGTTACCAGGGTCAAGACGGCCCTTAGCTGCACGTGTGTGCGGGGACGCCCTAGAGCATACAATCCTAATGCGTCTCACATGCGCTGGGCAGGGCAGGACGCGTTAGCGATTGTTTTCACATGGGGCGAAGGAAGGGGTACCTTCAGCCGCCCTAAAACTCCCGAAGCAGTAGCAGGAAGGGCCGTCCTAGTCGTCCTAGTCATACCGTAGCAAAAGCAATAGTAGTCGTCGTACGTTTAGTGCTAAAAGTACAATCGTCTCGACGAAACGAGGCAGCAGTCGGTGTTTGGCTTGCTGGGCGCTGTCTTTTGCCTGGCCGCGGGGAATGATTTCTGCGTCGAGCTGTTGTTGGTAGCTGGTGGACAGGCCAAGGGCGTTTGCTGAGCAAGGAGCACGGAACGTGTCACGCTAGTTGTGGCAGAAACAAGATACATTGTTAACGCTGCTTGCCTGATTGATGAGGCAGCAGAAGCAGCAGCACCAGCCGCACCAGCACAAGTCTCCCCGCTAATAACACAACAACCTCCACTACCTAGGTCCGTGCAACGGCGGCCCGGCTCGCCGTCCCCCTTTGAATCTTCTGGGCCTCTCTGCGTTACCACTGAGCGAAGGCTGACGAGGCTCACTCGCCGTAACAGTGGAGCATAAAATAGCACTAGCAACAGTTGAAGTCATCGCTGCACTAGTATGAACGCACGGTAGTTCATATCAGTATGACCGCATGGCCTGAATAGTTTGTTAGGCACAATACTTCCCAGGCCTTGGCCTCTGGTATCCCCTGCTCGACCGGAGGTTCGGTTCTGCATGCGGGCATCTATTTATTGTGTTCGAAATCATGTCAGTAGTGCACACGTAACCCATAAAAAAAAAGATGGCACACACTTTGGTGATGACTTCGGTTGGGTTGCATACCAGGTTATTTCACACCGTCACGAAGGTCATGTCGTTTGTTGATAGAGGCCTACATAAAGTTGCAACACTTTCAAACATAGCTGAACAGCAATTCCACTTGGATAGCAAAGCAACCTATAGCGTGAAGAAGTCTAAGAGATATAAATGTAAAACAGATTTCTTCTTTGGCCCTCGAAAGTTATAATTACCTAGTAGTATTATAAGAGTAGTAATAGCGCTAGTAGTAAACTATTAATAAAGTCGAACTAGTGGCGTAGTAGTGGCAGATAATAGTAGATCTCTATTGCTATACGGCTTTCGAATCAATCTCCAACGTCAATAACAAGAGCAGGTACTGTGTCCAATCAATAGTATGAGCGTCTACAAGAAGAATCGACGTGACCACGCCGTCGCTGGCGGCGGTTCATTTTGTTTTAAAGACATTTGGTTCTACAGAATAACTTTAATGACTGCTCTTACTCGCAGAGAGACCCAACCAGATCCGTATCGCCATACGGATGAGCATAGCATTGTGATCAGACCTTTGTGTGTTCCTGCTGCCTTTGCTGCGTTCGATGCTGTCGCCATTGTTGCGAGGGTAGGTGGTGCATCTCGGGCATACATCCAGCCGGTTCGGCTCCCCGGCAAACAACTGCTCTCATCGCGATGATGTCGAACGTCTTGCTAGGCGAGCGACGAAAGCCTATTGGCGGGCGGACGAATAAATGCCTCTTGTTCTCTTGCTCAGCCGTTGGTTTTCTTCAGCTTGGCGTTCGTTGCAGCAGCAGCATCAGCACAGCGGAGCAGAAAGCTGCACCACTTGGACACGACGATCTGTGTGCACGGCTTGGTGTGCAGCCAAAGATAGCAGCGGGGTAATGGTGTGTGGGTGTACCCGTGCAGACGTCCGCTCACAACAAGCTTTATGTACACAAGTCGGACGAACGAAAGCTTTACTACCACGAGCATGACTACTCTTACATACGAATACTACTAACTATGTATTACTTTTAGAACTACTACTACTACTACTACTACCGATAGCCCGAAGCATATCGGCGTAGGTAGAAAGCGCGATGTAGGCTCAACTACATTCACTCTGGCAGAGAGACATAATACCGTGGTTCCGTCTCACCCGCTTGCTTTCGACGAACAGCAAAAAACATAATTGAACAAACAACCACCTTGGCGCTGGCAAACGTCCGATGAACGATAGACGAACAGCCTCGATAGAGAGCGTAGCATTTCTCTCTTCGATTGCCTTTCTACACATAGGAAAAAGCGATCGAAGAGAGAAATAAAGAAACTAAAACGAGGTAAATCTGGCTTCGTGCGTGAAGGTGGGTGATGTGCGACCTAACACGACCGTCTCGAGCCTTATCATGTTTTTCATCGAGAAAAGACATTTGCAACTAACATGTATGCGGTAAAAATCTGTATTACGCCAAGGAAGAAAAGGAAAACGCGCAGCATTAGTTAGGCATTAGAAAGGGCTGACTCTCAGCCAACATTTAACGTCCACGCATTTGCACCTTGTAAGACAGACCCCATAAATACAAATGTGCAACGGTGAGGATTGAACCCGTGCATTTATGTGTCTCCTACGGTCGCAGGGCGCACGCGAATACACCACGCTACCGGCCTCGACTCGAGAAGGGCGTTAGCTAATGAAAGCTATGTGGTTTATTCACTCATGGCCAATGCAGGCTCATTGTTATGAAGACGTAGAGAGAGGTCGACTTCTTTCTAAACTTCCCTAACCTAAGCAACACGTTCACTCAAGCGAAGCTTGTCGTCACCGTTGTCTTGCTAGGGAAAGTCACCTAAGCAAACTTGATAATCCACTGTAGTTATCGATCTAAAGCGATAGGTATATTTGCACAAATGCATATCGCTCGAGATCGGCATCATAACAAAAATTTGTGTTTTGAAATAGTCGTCAGAGATGCACACACAGCTAGGGAGGCGCACAAATGTAGGTCTAATACGAAGCCCAGATACGTATGATAGTGCACCACTCAATACATAGCATAGTATTAATCACGTTAATGGTCTAATGTTCGTGAGATCCGCAAAGCAGGGATGTTATTAGAGCCATTAAACGAGCGCGAGGTACTTACACTAACTTTTTATAATCTGCAATTATTTGTTTATTTAGATTAATGAGATCGCTAGTGCAGAATATATATATATATATGCATATATATATATATATATATATATATATATATATATATATATATATATATAGATATATATGCATATATATATATATATATATATCGCTAGTGCAGCACGTGTACAGCAGTCCGAATTTGCACTGACCAGATACCATTAAGAGCAAGGCTTGAGATTCTCCACAGCTTGCCTTGTCACCTCCGCCAAGACTTCTCCCAGGTCTGCGTCAGATCCGATCGGGCTCACAGCAGCTGCCATCAAGAGTTTTGATGTGCGCAAACCTGGTGCGGTGCTAAAATAAAGGGCTAAGAATATCTGGTCGTAAATCGAATGTCGCAAGCGTGTGACTAGCGTGGCTATCAGCTCACATTTGCTTCTACAATCGTAGGTACAAATAATGTGTAGGACCAATTGGACGACAGTAACATTTTGTTCGTACAGCATAGTGTAGAATATATATATATATATATATATATATATATATCGATTTAATCATTTTCGTATACAACGTTGTATATATAAGGTTTTTCCTTTCCTAATCCAGCGTACAATACAGACGCCTGAGGCACCATCGATGTAATGACCATAAAGACGCAGGTCTTCGAATTGATTACCAACTTGGTTACTGTGTATTGTACATGCCTCGCTTGCAGATCGCTGTGTTCAAACATACTAGTATCGATTGGCTGGCGTGTGCCCAGTCGCGCGACTAGTGATAACAGTAACAGTGTTGAGGCGCACCGGCGGCTTGACGCCTTGCCGACAATCATGAAAGGGAGGAGCGCTTTGGTCCTATACGTGAGCTTGTACATAGGCTGGGGGAGCATTCGAGTTGCGGAAGGGAAAGGAGAGTATTCCTTTGGTCACCTCGAAAGCAAGATACAGTGCGAGAAATAGGAAACAGATCCGAGTGTGCGGTGAGCGGCTTATCGACAGGTCTGCATCAGTAGTGAAGCGAGCCGAGAGCTCATAAAGAGAAGACGCGCGCGGCCCTGGCTGATCTGCTGACAGGGAATTTGCCGTGATTAGCTAGCTCGGTTCGTTCTACTGTTCTACTAAACGCACATGCAACAACTGTAAGCCAAGCGACTTACCATTGTACCCGCCTAAGGTTCAGCGGATCTGCGTCGTTGGTATCATTCGGGGGTATGGCACTATCACTATGGCAGCCTCGCTCGTGCTGGCAGAGCCAGTGCCCTGAGACCTGCAGGCAGCCGAACGTCGGCCTCTGTAAGCTAAGGAGTTCGAAGAGGAACGCGAGGTGACACTTGATTGGTGGCAGAATGAATGGCACAGTATACCGGACAGACAAACAGAATCGCCTGAAAGGAACCTTATTCCGCAACTTCGCCTATGGATGAATCGTCCCGGGGGTCGTCTTACTTACCACCTAACCTTGGTTTTTACGGGTCATGGCGATTTCCGGGTGTATCTACTCCGGATAGGAAAGGTTGACTTAACCTAATGTTTGTAATGCGACAAGACGAATTCTTTGGAACAGACGGTCCTGATATACGCCGTATGGACCGAGACCAGCCGAGGTATGTCCAGAAATGAGACGCTAGGAGAGCTATTCGCGCACATGATCACGTCGGTCAAAAACTGGGATGCGGCTGTAAAGCCCATTTAACGTATCATAAAAACAAAGGAATAGGCTTAGAACAAAAATAATGACGGAAAGCGTACAAGAGTCGTTTCCCACACGCGTCTCGACAAGCAAAACCTGAGGATTTAAAGCTTCCGAAGCTTCTCCGAGGCCTATGCGTAGCGACTCTTTTGTGTCAAAGATCCCGCAGGCCGGAAAGTCAATTTAAGAGAGGGAATTACATATATGTAGGCGCTGTTGTGCATATACATACGTAGGGTTTGAATCGGCATTGCCTCAATTTGGTGGCTGAGTTCCACAATGTCTGAGGAGCGGGAGCGTGTAGAGGGGTTAGCCAATCCCTGTATGCTTTGACTCAGTCGTACGTAAATGCATTTTAAGCCATTAACCTCCTAGAAAAGCGTGGATGCGCGTCTGACTTTGGTTAGTGCTATTAACCAGTAATTACAACAATATATTGCTGGCTACACGGGTATAGCTGGCTACAGGGTTGCTGAATATCGCAGCCTGCCGGCGTGCACCACCAATTCGGCTATCGCGGTTCCAATCGGTCCAACCACACTGGCAACACAGGCAGCAGCGCCTTCTCCTCGCGGGCAAGTATTGATTAGCCTGTGGCAGTCAAATCACGCATCCCCAATGTCGCCTTGCGCGCTGCCGTTTTTGTTTGAATAGATCCTGCACTTCTGCTATTCTGCCGCCGCGGCGGCAGTTGTTGTTGTTGTTGTTGTGGATTTTCTTGTTGCTGCTACTACTGTTTTTACTGCTATTGTTGATGCTGTTGCTAGTATGTTGTCGCTTCGGATGCAGCGCCTCTTCTATTTGTTTTGTTGTTATTAATATAACGGACATCATTGTTGTGCAAATACAGAACAACATGTAAATTGAAATACTATTAAGAATGAAGTAATAATGATCATCATTGATTTTAATAACAAAGTATAGCCAACCTGTGTAGCTTAAACAGCATAGAGGCAGTAAATGCTCATTTGCTGCCTCTATGCTCTCTGCTTTTTGCCCTACTAAGAATCATGCCTTTGGCAAGAATTGACGAAAAAGAGCAGTCTATATATATGTATCTATAGGATCTTCCATACCCGTATGTACTTATTTTAATGTTTAGTAACTCTCGGCAAAAACATTTATTGTTATTAATTGCCATTACAATCAAAAACGTACGCAAAAGACTGTTTTCGGACAATAGAACATAATGCGCATCATTTTCGTGCGAAAGTGATCGTGTTGCGTTATGTGGTTTCCGTCGTATCAAAAGTGAAAGCATACGTACTTGCTAGCATTTTGACCTGCTTCAGTAAGGTTGTATCAGAACGTTAGGTACATATTTTGAGGTTTGGTAAAACTCGGCAAGAAAATATGCTGTCTTAATGAAAGAAGGAAGGGAAACATCCTGGCATTTTTGTCGGTTCTCAACGTGAAAGCTTCAACGTCAAACATAACAAATATGGGTGTCGAAAAAGCAGTTGTTTACTCGGGAAATATGTAACGCAGCACCATCACGTTGGTACGAAAATGTAGAGATTAATTAAATTAAATTAATGCTGTTGCCCGAGAATAGTCTCTTATGTGTAAATTTTTGGTCGTAATCGCAAAATGTTACGGTTCTGAACGTGAAAGCTTCAACGTAAGACATAACAGCATATTGACCTTTTATGACTTTCCTTAATTCCGCTGTTTGCTGCAGCTGCCCCATATCGCGCCTGCGATCCTGCTTTTTGTTGAGCTAAGCATCCCTTTTTTTTCTTTTTTTTCTGGTAGGTTTCGGGAATGCATGATGCTCATGCGCCACTAGCAGCCTGCGTGACTAGTGTGAGACTCGCCAACCCACTAAACCCGAATTCCTCCCCACCTCCCCAGGCTCAGTATTACTTTGGCATAACATCGAGCTGAGCATCCCTAAAGGTAGATTTCTTGTCGTACTGCGTGATCGGGCCGTTTGCCGAGAGCCCTGCATGCAAAATACGTGCGATCTACATCATCGATCTCGTCGGCGTCGCACACAACTTAGATGTATACCTCCGTCTTCTCGGCTTTTGCCCTATACGTTTGGAAGCTGCCATGACTAGTTAGAACTATAGTTAGGAAGTACGCAGTTTCCGCGTACTCGCAATGTATCATTCCATGAGATCTGGTATTATTGTCCCCGTCCACGACCCCGATGCCTCTCGTTCCGCTCCAGCCTCCCAGCTCTGCAGTCTCTTTTCATGCATTGCCTTTAAAAAGTGCCTGATTCCGGTATACTCGTACGTAGCTGTTCTTCTCTATCCGTTTTGGCCAAGGTATCATGGGTCAATGACAAGCACAACATCCGTGGACATTGTTCTGCACGGTCTGATGGCCCTTATAGCCAGCACCCTCTGCGCCTTGTTTAACTTTTTTCTTATTCTTCTGTGGTTTCAGTACAGCTGGCCCCCACACTGTTGACCTGTAGGGAATTAAGTGAGCGCGACTAAAGGTACACGACGGCGCTTTTTCCAAGGCCCCACTGCTCTTGGCGTTAGCCTGGTCATCCTACTTGCCGCTTGATCAACGTGGGCTGTAGAGCTCAGGTTTCTGTCAAGCATTACACCCAGGTATTTGGCCCGCATGTCAATCTGGATCATGTGACCGTCCACACGGATATCGAGTTCTGGGCAATGTCATACGATGGCCCGCAACTATTGTACGTATGACTCGATCACTTGTTTTGCTTCAGGAGGAGAATTCTTGTTAGCCATTCCCCAAGCTTGTTACAATAAAACAGTCTGACAAACGCTGCTCAGCAACGAAGATTATTTGAAGGCGAATTTGGAATGACTCCTGCTTACCTGTACCCCTCTTTGCCTATGACTGCTATCGCGTAAACTATTTATCCCCACAACGAATACCACGGCTACCGGCGTAATCGTTATCAATTAGTCTGAACGCGTTATAAGTCTGCGACCCCTAGACTCAAACGTGCACGTATCCGGCACTCTGTTTGTTGGCATACATGCGTAACACCATCGCCCGCCTACAGCTGATATTGTCGTAACTTCATCCGCTACTACGCAACTAAATGCCGCTGCGTACGCGCGCGTGAATTACTGTTTACCGGAAATAATAAGTTAATTAATCGAACCTAGCTTATGTCGAGCCAAGTAGGTGGCAACGTCAGACACACGTTGCTCGCGCACACGAAAGGGTGTCACGACCAGCCCGAACAGCACCAACCCTTTGAGGCCGCCTTGATACGCCGGTGCTGGCAAAGGGATTACGCATGCACACCCAATAAACGGTGGCCTCGGGGTTCAATAGCTGCTGGACGGCAGCCCGGCCGCGAGCCCGGTTCTCTCTCTTTCCCGCTGGTAGGTATTTGTCGGCCCTCTCACTATCTTGCGTCGCGTCGATCCCCCCCCCTGCGCCCCGTCTCTCTGCTTTTTCGCCCTTTCTGAGTATTGTAAAAAACATTGGCATTTTTTGTGTTGTCCAACGGGACGCAATGGGACGCCGTATAGTTGCCGTTCACGTCCACCGCATCATAGTAATTGTGTGGTGCTAATAGTGAAGCATACACGTGGCAATGTGGTGTGCTGTGGGGTGTGTGACCACTGGGGCTCCGCCGAACCTGTCAAGAGTGCAGCGTTAGCTGGACAGGATCTAAAAGGCGGTTGGATGGACGGATTTGCAACAGACGCCAGACGCTCGACATTGTCGGCTACAACAACGCGCCGCCGGCCAACAATGACGACGAGAAGGCGACAAACGCGCCGTTTGTTGCCTTGGCTTGACTTGATTCGCCTGCTGTGGCATTTTTAATCAAGCCACAACAGACCCGCCCGTTCTCTAGCCAGCCGCCCAAGCCCTCGCTAGAAGCAGGCAGGGAAGGCAGCCGTGTGATGTCTGCCAAAGGGGCGCTCTGCATTTGACAAGCTGCGTCCAAGGGCGGTGGGGGTGGTGGCGGTGGGCCTTGTTTCATAGGGCAGCGGCGGTGGCAGAACCCCCCGTGTTGTTGCTGCTGCTTATCTTACTCCTTCTCCCCCGCCTCCCCTGGCTTTATCAGATCGGCGGGTGACGGGCTGACAGCGTGACGCAGCCAAATGCGTGATATGCTGCACAGCGTGCACGTATGCCTGTCGGTGCCAAAAGGAAAGATAAAAGCGGCAAGCGAAACGAGCGGCTAGCGTGAGCTCTAAGTGACGCCGCCACTTTGCCAGCCTACCAGTCACGGGCAATTAGTGCTAGAATTTGATTCACGACTCGAGTGCTAGAATTTGAGGAACCAGGGGAACCGTGTGTCTGAACGGTGCAAGTAACAATACAAGCGTACGCGTACAAGCGGTGTACGAACAACGAGCTAAACGCTAAATGCAAGCGCCGCTCAACCGCGCTAACGCTTGCTTCCTAAATGACCCAACCAGCCCAAAGGTTCACGTTCCGCTGGCGGGAGACTGAGTGCCCAGGTGGTCGCGCAAACGGACAGAGTGTATTAGTGTTGACGGACCAACTCGCACTATTGCTAGTACAGCAAAAACCTTGAGAACCAAGATGATGATAATGATACATCGTCGTTTCTCGTCTAGTCAATCAGGCTTGTGGAATGCATTACACTTAAACTTTCAGTGTAAGCATGTTCTTTGAGGTTGTGAAGATCCAAATGAAAACTTATTGGCAAATTCGCACAAGAATACCGTTTTATTCGCGCCGCTCCAAATAGACACAGCAATTGTAAGGATTTTGACATTTGCTGAAATCTCGCTTGATGATAAACCCGCTTCAGAGTAATATGTCCCATACAAGCACAATGTACACATACATTTGACAAGTTAGTCAAAACGATCTGACAGTTAGTGAGCTCCGAGCCATTCAAGTCGGCGACTCAGCCACCCTCACGGTGAAGGCATTCATGGACCAAATCGACCGCCGACGAGTCGGCCTCCCACAATGAATACGGAGGAAATACTTTGTCCTGCAGATTCGTACATACATTTGACAGCCCACCAGATCGTATAAATGATACACGCATTGCATGGGAACGATTAATCGTGAAAAGTAAATTGATACTGTATATATGAAATTGAATTAGAAACGTTCCTGTAGTGTTCAATAAAACATTTAGACTGACTTGATTAATACGTTTGTATATACGCGTATACGTATGGACTCCTTATGGGTTGTCAGGGTTTGTTGTTTGGCGTGGACTCGTTGAGCCTGAGCAATTTGCTGGAAACCTCGTGTTTTCTGCCGATTGCTGAGAGCCAATTTTGTAAAGCTACATATTCTCTAGTTTATTAGCAGGCCTGCATCAACCTGTCCAATAATCCGGCGATTCAATTGCAGACCTTTTTACCTGACTGTTCTGCGCCGCATCGATACCAATCGTTGATCCTATTCGTAGGCATTCATGCTTAAAACAATGGCAACAGTGCTTGTGGAACCGTTCAAGATTCTCACGCCACATGGACCACATGGCAATCATTCATTCATACACAGGCTTACTACCAGTCTCGGGCGAGATTTGTTGTGAATGCATTGCGTGTCGTCATTGCGCAGCTTGCGTTTCCGCGTCCTCTCGACGAGTGTGCCTCGGAACACACGGCCCCACATGCGCTACTGTAGGGGTCGTCATCGTTCGAGATGAGAGACAACAACGTGGCTCTATACAGCCGCTCAGTTAAATATATTAATAGATGGACAGCTGGATGCCTAACTATAACTATGGTCGTGGAGAGTGGAGATTGTAGTACAAATAGGGCCATACGAAGCGGTCCATCGTAAGGACTGTGTGTTGCTTGCGACCATGACTGCGAGCACTGCGCACACGGTGTTGAGCAGCTCCAGAGTGTCCAGATGGTTACGTAACAGCAGCCTAGTATATTCTTCTATTATGGCTGATTGTCGCTCGAAGCGACAATCAGCCACACAGCGCATAGAGGACACGAATGTTCGACGACACAGCGAGCTACGTGAATTCCTCCTCAGGCCAATGCAACTGCTGCCGTGCCCAATCGGCCAATTGTACTCTGCGGAGTCTCAAGAGCATGAGCGTGTTTTTCCGTCTGGACATTTCCGGACTAACCGCGTTTAGAGATGCAGGAAAGCCAAATGACCAATACGTATATTGCGTCACCTACTCCACTTGAGAAACTGTCGTGCCGACCAGACCAATCAGGTCAATATATATATATACATGTTATGTTATTGCTTACTTGCTTGCATCGTTATTGCTGGTAGTAAATACTCCCTGCATGAAGAGCCTGACAGTTCCTGTTCGGGAGAAGTGCTACGTTGAGAGATGTTCGAGAGATGATGACCAGAGCAAATGTGGTGTCAGGTAGGTAACACAAATTATCGATTTCACAATATACATCCGCTTTGTGCTAGCGCTTGCCGGGACGTGGAGCAGTAACTACAGGCAGGTACACGACAGCACAGCATAGTACGTTCTGATCAGCGTACTGCCACATTATTTGATGTAAGTCGCAAATAAAGTACATTAGATGACATCAGCGCACATTTATTATCACATAAAGGGCTGTCTAAAACAAATATATGGAATATATATATATATATATATATATATATATATATATTTATATATATATATATATATATGTATATGTAAATAGATATATATATATATATATATATATATATATATATTAAATGTACGTATCCGTGGCAGAAGAGCAATATTAACTCTTAAATAATATACCACGCTTTAGATTTGCATGCCGCCATTTGGCAAACCGCCAAGAAAACAGGCTGTTTATATACTCCAAACGGTCGTGGCATTCGAGGTAATGAAGCGCTGGCTCATTAGGCTGTTGGAGCGTACTCCTAAAACAGTTTTTTTTCCCGCATTTGTAAGTTGACGGCGATTGGTTTTCTTACACGGCTTGCACAGTAAGTTTACACTGGGAAGGTCATGAGCCGCCACGCTTTAGGAAACCGTAGCCGTAGGCGTCTTGGGAAACTGGCCTGCCATGAATTTTCTATATTTAGCCATGTGGAGCTCCTAAACCTCGAGTCAGATATATACGCTACAGTTTGGGACACTGGGTAGCGTTTAAGTTTGTTGTCGTTCATTCACTCTACGCAAAACTCTCCTAACATAATTTATTAATTATATGTATCCTAATGGCTCTACTGCAAAGCTTGAATTTTAAACGCATGTGGATCATTAGACTACGAGCCTATAGACATAAGTTGGCGGATCTGCATACCTGCAAGAAAAGCTTAGTGGCGGTCCTATGTTTCTGTCATTTTTAGTGCTAAAATATGGGAAATGTCATTGGGTTAGGCGTAGTAATGTTACTGCTTTAACAACGAACGAGATCACGTTACGGAGCTTTCAAAGATTCTACAGTTCATTGCGCTCACAAAATAGAGCATCTATCAAAATGCCGTTCTTAGGTTGTCAGGCATAATGTGTGTCTGCTCTTAGATCGAATCGTCGCCTATAACGAAAAATTCCGACACCCCAGAACAACCCAGAAGACGCTAAAGAAACTACCCCATTCACGCAAGAATTTCTGTATATATATATATACTACCGAGCACTTAAGCGTTGTAAAATGCAATTCCGTTGAATTAACATTGAACGAACCGTTTATGGTGAATAAGTAGTTTCCCGAGAGTGTTTTCTGCCAGTAGTAGATTTTACCTTCAAAGAATGATTACAGAAGGCGGGTCATTCGTATGTGGTTACGACATCGAGACAAAAGCCCAATCCTCCCAGTGGTGCATCTAAGAAGAAAACTGATTGAACTTGAGCAGACAGAGCAGATCAAACAGCATTGTTCATTTGACTATTCTTTACGACTACGAGGGAATTATTTTCCCCGAATACTACCCTACGGTCAATAAGGAATACTACGGCGAAATTTGAAGAATATAACGCGAGAACGTCCGACGCAAGAGGCCTGACCTCTAAGCAAATAGCTCTCGGGCCCACTCTCACGACAACGCACTGACGCACACATCATTACGGATACTGAATTGTTTGATGTTTTAAAAGAAACAAACACATGTTAGAAGATTAAATGAATATATTTTCTATATGTATGTATCAGAACATTTCGATCCACGCTCCTATTTCCTAGTGATAATTGGGCGACATAGTAAACGTACACTAGCTGTGTCGTAAGAATTGTAGCGAGGGCTGACCTATACGTAAATTTTGCGCATTTCTGTGCAAGCAGTAATGGACAGCGGCGAGCCTATAAACACAACAATAAATTTTCACGTCGATTTTGTACGACCTAGCGCGCGCCACAATAGACGGTTACGCACACGTGTCACAATGCACAGGCTAGCGCTTTCATCTTTAGTGAAAACAATTTCTTTTAGATCAGCTACAAGCGTAATCCTCTGCAGTAAACAAGAATATCTCCCTACATGTCGCAAATGATGAACGGTCACCGCACCCTAAAAAGCTCCATTATCGTGAATTATGGCTTGTCTTAGCCCGGGGCGGCATACCTTGGTGTTCTCGCATACATCTTAAGTTCGGACAGCAGGGTATTAGTTAACGGGAAAGCTCTGAACAGGGATGGTAGACCATCCACACCGAGCCGAATGTTTTGCCTACTATTCCAACACCGCCATCAAGCCAGGACAGACAACGAAACGCGCCCGTAAAGGGATGTTCTCGCTAATGAGTGACTCCTTATCGAAATTGGCAAAAAATAAAGTTTATATGGAGATAGTAAATAGTATATATATATATATATATATATATATATATATTGAAGGAAAACATTAGAGCATAAATGTGCAACGCGTACACAACACACACACATATATATATATATATATATATATATATATATATATATATATATATATATATATAACGAGATATGAAAAGCAAGGATCGCGCGACGTATGCTAGAGAGTGTACGATAGAGAGCTGAACGCGTCTCTATTTGTTTCCTCCACCATCTGTGTTCGCGATTAGTCGACTAGTCCAGCTGCGCGTATTGTGCAGCATGGCGCGCTTACGCGCTCGTTGACACAAAAAGTCGTAACGCCCACTAGCGCCCGCCGCGGCTTTATGATGGAGCCACAATCAGCGTAGCAAAGTGCGAACGGCCTCTGTTACTTCGGCCTTCGTTGCGCGGTCCGCGAACAGTCCTTTATGCTGTGACACCGGGGGTGTGGGAGGGGTCGTCTAGGTAAGTTAAGCGAGTTAGCAGGAGGAGCGCTGCCCCACGCACTGCCTGTTCCAGTGCGGCTGCCCAGCAACCGCCACAAGCGCCGAGACCGTCCTGCAAAGTGAGAACGTGCCGGACAGATGGGGAAGACAACGGGAGAAAAAGACACGACGACGACAATAACATCATCAACAACAACAACAACATCATCAACAACAACAACAACAACAACAACAACAAAATGAGTCTGTCGGAGATGTCGGGTCGACACAGAGAAAGTAGCAAACCCCCGTTGGTAGCAGCTGCTTGCTTTTTAAATATATGTCACAGTGGACCGTAATGTATGCACGAGTGTGTATGCACATATATGTATGTGCATACGTACGTTCATCGCTGATGTGAGCAGTATTTAATAAACCCCGACATATCTACACACACGTCACAGACACGTCGTCACACAAACACATGGCCATTGTTAAATACAGGCACTAATATAGGTCGTGCGATACGTTTTTAGGTGTCTGTAGTAATACCAATAGTTGCTAGTGAGGCCGAGGTTACTGGAACAGTGTTGAAACAATAATGAAAAGTAAGGTGGTAGTAGCTTAATCTTCTCGTCGAGCCATGGTAGCGTGGTGCATCCGCTGCGCCTCGCAACCGGAGGAGACACATAGGTGGGTTCGAGCCCCACCGTTGCACATTTGTATTTATGGGGGCCCATCTATGAAGCAATGCAAAATGCAGTCCGTGGACGTTAAATATTTGGTAAGGGCCAGCCCGAAAAGCTCAATCTTCTTATCCCCTGTTGATGTCGAGTGCGAAGTTGATTGCGAAGAGCGAGCTGGCGAAGCGGAGCAGGGACCGGCTATTCTTGACTCTTGTGCTCATCTCGGTCAGACCGCGAGGACGCTTTGTTCCTTTCACGAGTTTCCGATGATTGCAGTTGATAAGGCAGGTTCTAGATGCGAAGAAATTAGTCGTTCAAGCCGGCCTACGTATAAGCGCAGATTCTTGAGCTTTTTGTCGACCACATGAGAAAAGAAGGCTTCAATCAGAAAGTATCAATACCGCGTAAACTTGGTGTACGTTTTGTTAGCATCATAGCAGTTTTAAACGAGCACCTTCCAATCGATCAGGTTGAAGTGGTTGGCCATTATCTTGATGTTCATTTGTTAAACGTTGAACCTAAACAGCAGTTGAATTGCTTCGATGGCATCCATTTTGAGACCACACGGTATGAACTTGTGAGCAGAGCTGACTATAGAGTCGCGGATTCATTTTATTATTAACTTACTGCGAGTCAGTACACGTAGAGATTGAACTGCTTACATATACATCAGTTCATTCAGGCTTTCATCTAGATGTCACGGATGGTTCTTTAATAGCTTTCACCGCCGCTTGGCGTGCTCTTCCTCTGAGTCCATCTTGCGGGCCATGTCGTGGATTTTTACTTTTTGCTACTAAAGACCGCCCGTAACTGTACATATTGAACTCCCTAAAAATTTATCAGTTCCTCAAGGCCTCTTCCCTTCGGAAATGTGAGACTTCGTAGTGACGAGTTTTGTTTCTTTCCGCTTTGAGTGCAAAGCCGTCTACCGTGCGGAATATTGCCGTATAGCATTGCCGCAGAAGTGTTTCCAATCGACACGTCCCAGATCAGCAGTTTTGCCATGGCCCACGGGTTCAGGGTCATACCGTCTGGTCTTAAGTTTTCTTCTTTGCACAGATGTGTGAGCTCGACGCGCATGGCAATCCTCATCTGTCTGAAGGCTCTAACAGACATATCATTTACGGCGTTGTGGCGTGCCTGCTTCATGAATTTCGGCGTCTCAGCTTATGGTGACCCTTCGCATCAGCCATGTTTGTGCCACCTGAACACGGATGAGCAGCGAAAACGTCAAGGCCCAGGCGAAATTTCCATGCGGTTCTGAACTCCCAATTTTACAATTCGGTGATAAGGTTGTCGTACAAACGGCTTTCAGCCAAAGACCGCGCTCTAGTCTAGATAAGTGGGCAAAATGCATCGAGTCCATCCGACTTGCGAAATTTTGTCCTACGCAGATTACTTTCCCCTATCTCCCTCTTCTGGGCCTGAGTCGCTGAGGGTGGGCTGTCACTCCTGAACGGCTTTGCCTTGGTGAGCCGTTTCGATTGGTGTTAGTTGCTAGGTAGCGGGCAACAACGTAGTGAAGAGGAACCGTAGAGATAGAGAGAGACGCAAACCGGAGGCGGTAACAATCTTCTTGATAGACGTCTACAATGTTTGAGAACGTGCACAACATTTAAGAACAATCCTACGTTACGAGACAGAGCGACTGGGAGCTGCGCATGCAGGGCAATCCAATATTTCTGTCTTACACTATAGGTCACTAGCCGCGTTACAGTAGGCTAGTCCTATGCGCGTATTGCATGTTGAATTTACGTACACAATAATAATAATAATATTAATAACCTGTTGACTCTAATGGTCTACATCCTCTAAGCTGTCTAAAAAGCCCTGGCAGACTTACAAGACACGCGGAACTCAACGCCATAGTAAGAAGAGCCCTTAGAAGAGCAGGGATACCATCCACACCCGAGCCGAAAGGTCTTTATGGAAGTAGTGAGCTACGACCGGACGGGGTCACCATTCCGCTATGATCACATGGTAAAAGCCTTGCATGGGATGTAACCGTTTCATGCACAGCGGCCTTGTCGTATCTACGTCACAGCGCAGTTGAATTCTGGATTGCAGAACGCGCGGACTCTGAAAAACGAGGAAAGTATCTCAAGCTGTCAAGGAGGTACCACTTTGTACCCATTGCATTGGATACACTTGGGCCCATTAGCACAGGTACGGCAAAAATTCTGAAGGATATTGGAAAGCGTATAGAAGATATTACGGGTGATCGACGCGAGGCCATGTTTTTGAGACAGATGATGTCTTTGGCCGTGTGTAGGGGGAACGTGGCTTCTATCATAGGCGCCATGAATTGAGGAAATCAGCAGAGCATCATGAACCTGGCTTAAACGTTCATACCTCACAATTGTAAAACCGTAAAATAATAATAATAATAATAATAATAATAATAATAATAATAATAATAATAATCATCATCATCATCATCATCGTCATCAAGCTGAAGCTTTCTGAGGTGGAGACTAATAGAGGTGGACCCTGGAGTAGTAGAGAACATCTAAGTAATATTGATTAAAAAGTAATAAAAAGAAAAATACTTCCTTGTGATGTAAGGTTAAGGCATGAAGCAAAAGTGTTTACGTTAGGCGCTTGGCCTGAGAAAACAGAATGCTTACAGCAACTTTGTTTTCAGCGCAGCCTATTGTCCTACCATCATCACTGTCGTAACTAACATAACGTAACCGAACACAACGTTGGGACATTGTCGTGGAAAACCGCGCATAAGATGATTATAAATCATGCAGAAATTTACTTTTTGATAATCCATAACCTTTTTCAGGAAACTTTTCTCATAAACACATACAAGATACACTGGCAAAGTCATAGACAGTCTATGGAGCTAAGAGGTATTGGACAACGTGTGTTTCTTTTTCCATCAGTGACGCTACTATCACAACGCCGAGTGAATGTAGTTACTATCGCTACTAACAACTAAGAAGAAGTCCTCCGAATAAGTAGCAGCAGCGGCCGCGTTAGCAGGATAGGGTCGGGCCAAAAAGTTCAACCTCGAGAGACAGCGAGGTCAGAGTCCGTATAATTGTCTAATTTAAAGAAACGTCGTTTTAAACGAGAATATAAGTACAATTGTCTAGTAATAGCAGTAGTAGCCACATAAGTAGTAGTAGTGGCTATGCAATGATGTATGCTTGAGAAATTCAACGAAGCTTGGCTTGTTGTATGTGACACATAGGCAGAGAGACGGAAGGTTTAACACAGGCACAGACACGCACACACATATAATGCATAGCTCGGGGCACATTCCTTGTATACGCCAAACCTCTTCGCACTGCCCCAACCCTCTGTGCGTATGCTCAAGCAACTCCTTTCGATGTGCCTAGCCCTAATCCCCTTTTTCTCCTCCTCGTCCTCGCGCCCCACCCCATACCCCGCAAGTTGTTGTACGCCGGCGTTTGTCTGGCGGCCCTTTGCGTCATCAGGACATTTGGTTAAAGGAGAAGTGGTGGTAGCACCGGCAAGAAGAGGCCTGCCTTTCTCGAATCGAGCCGTAACGGCCTCAAGGCCCCGGGCCTGGGACCTGTACCCTGGCCGCCGTGAAATTCGTCGTGACCATCGTTCGTGTAGTGCTGCTTCTGGCCGGCGCGGCTACATGTTCTGCTCGCAGGGCAATAGCATAGTATTGCCCAGTGGAACGACATACCCCTGGGCCGCGTCTACGACGACAAGTTCGTCTTAAGTTCGGCCTGGACACGACACTTGCCTTGTTACGAATTCTGCTCCTGCGAGCGGCGTCTGTCGTCGTTTCCACTGCCGCTACCATCATCGCTGTCCTGCGACGTTGTCGTTCCTCCCTGAGGCACAACTCGCGCGATAACGGTGAACACGAAAAGGACTACAGAGAGAGAAAGAGAGAGAGAAGGAGAATGAAGTGATGATGCTGATGACGAGAACAACTTGATGACGACTTGACGATTTAAAGGAGACGATTCAGGAGAACCGGCGGCGGTAGCGCCCGGCCAGGAAGATAGAGGCAAGCTGTTCTATTTTGTCTAGCACTTTTTGCCATGTTCGTCTATCGTGGTTGGGGCCGTCGCTTGCGTGCTTGCTGTCCTTCTCCTTCTCTGTCTGCTCTCTGCTCTGTCTCTGACGACGAGCAGATGTTGGAATCGTTGTAGCGATCGCAGAGTAGTCACAAGGCTCTATACATTTTAGCGTCGCGCACAGACAAACGGTATGCGGCCAGGATAGTAGTAATCATAATAAAAATAATGTGGCTATCGTTACTGTAGTATCGTAGATTCGTTGCCGTAATAGTGAGAGAAATCGGACGGTTAGTTAAATAGTCACAGGAGTCGAAACGGCGGCAGTAGTAACAATAGTAGTAGTAGTAGTAGTAGTAAAAATAATAGCTACTGTAGCCATTGTTCGCTTGTTGTTGGTGCTGGAGAATCTGTTGTAATAACGGCGAACACGATGGCAGTGCTCGACTTCAACAGAAACACAAAAAGAGGCTGGCTAAGCACAGAAAGGGAATGTAGAGAACATAGGCTTAGGTTGTGGAGACGAAAAGTTATGGGAAAATCGATTCCACCTGCTACTTCACGTCAACAAGCCGCCTGGCCGTTTGGCTGGAGTTCGTCGAGTAAAATACGACTCGGAGCTTCGAAACTCCATCGAAAGCCTTCGTCTTCCATGGTAGCTTAGACGGTAGCTCATGCCGAGTGTATGGCATTTACGTTTACCGATGCGTTTAGCGATGGCATTCCGCTGTGTGCTAAATAATAAAAATGAAGGGTGATCGAAACGTCGACATCTAATTCGCTCTGTATATAACGCGTTCAGCGGTATCCTAGGCTAGAAGCGGAAAACAACAGTAAACACTTAGACGAGGGATACCGCTACAACGCCTTGTCTAAAAAAAAATTCTTTGTTACAATGTAGCCAAAAATATGTACTCTTAACAGTGTCAAGAAACTTGAACTATTGCAGCTTTCAGTTGTATGTAGAGCCCGGTGGTCTGGTGCAAATCCGTGCGCCTTGCAACCGGAGAAGACGCATGCGTGCACGAGTTTGATCTCTACAGGTTGCACCTTTGCATTTATTGGGGTCCGTCTTGTGAAGCAAGGTGCGAAAGCGCCTCTGTGGACGTTAAATGTTGGCTGAGAATCAGCTTGAAAAAGTTTAGATGTCAGCTGCAAATTGTCTTCCGGCTCGGGCACGCACGCATTCAGCTGGCATCAGCGTCATTGTAGTGGTCTACAGGATACGTCGCTAGTATATAATTGTAGCAACTCTTTATAGACCAAAAAACACAGCTGGCACAAGTGACAAAACAATTTGTCTTCATTGCATAATCTGTCTTCAAGTGACAGAACGAGTCTATATATATATATATATATATTCAAAGACTTGAACAGCTATATGCAATTGCTCGTTGTAGTTAATATTGTTTCCAATGAAACTGGTCTCTGAGATGTCTTCTTTCGGACTGAGAGTGATATTAGTAAAGTCCGTGGCACTGGCGTTGTTGGCCGACAGAAGACCATAAAATGTGCAATTGCGAGCACGTGGTCGTTTAGAAGAGAATTCGCAAAAATAAGGTTCTTCATTAGCTTTCATACGCCCAATACCTCAAAATCGTAACTATACGACCACTGCAGCGTTTAAACCTAAAACATTCAGCCAATTGCGCATTTCATGATCATTTTGGTATCAAACCTATAGGCAATGCGAGCCATAATTGCGGAGTACTTAAGATTTTTCTGGCAAGCATGTCGAGATTGAGTGCACCTAGAGTGATTTATCTGATGGAGTAGGTCATTTCTGCATGCACTCAATTTCGATTACTTTGCAATCACGTCTCGCATTGCCATATATTTCGTACCAAAACGACTGTGAAATGCGCAATTGAGCACTGCAAATGGTCGTATGGCTATGATTTTGAGGTAATGGACGTGAAAGCTAAGAAAATAATTTCATTTTTTTTGCGAATTCTTTTTTTAAACGAACATGTCGAATCTCTTGGCCGGCCTTGTATGTTTTTCGGCTTCGTGTTTTGTATAGGAGGAGTAGTTTTCTCGCAACTTGCACTGTGTGTGGCATGTGTTTATGTCAGGTTTGTGTTTTTTTTTCATGTTTATGCCCTTCTATGCCAGGCAATAACACCACTGTCAGGGGTTTTCTTAATATAACTATCACTTTGAAACAATACTTCTAGGAGACCATATGACCACCATTGGAAACAACATTTATGTTAACGAGCTCTACAATTTCCTATATCGATGTTCAAACATTTTTGGTAGACCCTGTTTGTATGTATGTATATATATATAAATATATATATATATATATATATATTGGGTCTACAAAAAAGTTTCTTTGTTTTTTAATGATTCTCTACGGAGATAACCGGAAAAAAAATTGTAGCCCTATATATATATATATATATATATATATATATGTTTTGTTAGTGGAAGCCTGATCTTGCATAACTTTCTCTTATTTTCAGTAACTCGTCTCTAAGTTTAGATGCTGTCAAGGTCAAACCTAGACACTGACTACTGGGTCGGGAGGCAGCGCTTGTCAGGAGCACATCCGCCGGACGGTTCCATTCGTTCCGGTCCGGGAACACAAGACGACATTGCCTGTAGCTAGCGGCATCTGAACGCGCTGCTGCCACTCAATAGCGCGTGCGCATCGTTTGCAATGCAAAAAAACGTACGCAGCAGCAGCGGCAAGATGAAAATGGCGGACACTTAACCACCATAGCGCGGTCAGGACCAGGACCGCTACGATCTTGGCCAAAGCACATGGTTATATCCTCCTGTGTATGTCTTATAATGCAGAAGCCCGTGTGACCAGTATCAACCTCAGCGAAATGCAGAAAGAGCAATTCCGTCGTCTTAACTCTGGAAATGTAATGCCTATCATATATATGGGTAAACCAGTCCTTGGTTAATAAAACTACTACTACTACTACTACTAAAATGCAGAATGTATCACGACTAGATTGTCATGAGTGCGTTAAAGTATAGTTAAAAGTTTTATGCTAAGTTGAAACGCATCGTTTAAAGTCTCTCTCTCTTCCTGTAATATAAAGAAATATATGTTTGTATTACGAACGCAGATAATATAGTATTGATTGATTTTTATAACACGATAATATATATATATATATATATATATATGAGGGAGAGACAGAGCAAATCTTTTTTAGATGCCTCGCCTTCGCGATCGCGAAAAACGCACGCACACTAAGTAGCTGCCTGCGGCGCCATTAGCGGAAGCCTAGCCACGGCTAGTTATGCACAGATGCCACTCAACCGCTGTGAACGCAAAGAAGGCATTGAAACGGAAATTCTATATAAATCAAAATAGGGCCATGTAGAATATGGGAGGGAGCAAGTTGCTGAGAGCTTTATAGACACTTAGAGATCCGGACAGTGAGAAAAGGTAGAATAGAAAAATATACATTGCGTGAGCCATATTTTAACAAGCAAGCAAGAGCTACAATGGAACGATGCCGAGTAGCAACTGAAAACAAATGGAAAGGAAAGACGAACGGGAATAGAAATAGCGTCCAGCTGTTGTCAGTACAGAATTGCGTCGCTGTCTATGGACAAAAGCGGCGCAGGCTAAACCCGAAGATACTGGCTGGCCAGGTGTTGTGCACTGCACTACAGTCCCGTTGTAAAACATCGGTAGCCGCGATCACCGTCGACCAATTCTGGCAAGGAATGAATCTAATGGATAAAATTTCTGTAGTGTTTTGGTTTCATATCCTAATATATATATATATATATATATATATATATAATTTAACCTCAAAGGTAGGCATGATATCTGCGCCCGAAGCGAGCCCGCATTGCCCTCTTTGCACTTCTAGCGACAAGCGCTGTCTAAGGAAATCGCCCGCTTTTCCCGTCCCGTCAAAGGTCTCGATGGCAAATAAGTAAATCCGCACGGATGCCCAATGTTCTGGTACTCTCTTGCCTTGCCCGACTTGGAAATAGGTGAAGTGTAAGCCACTGGATAATGAAGCTCTGCTAAAGGTGTCATTCAAGACCTGGTACCTTGCTCGTCTCATTGCGCTGACGGTACAAGACAGCCCGTGGCTGTTTGTCTGGCCGGATGGCGTCTCCGGAGACGCAGGTTTAAGCGTACACCAAGTCTGTTCCCAAACGAAGTCCGACCATGTCGAACGACTCGCCCCTTTGGGGGAGACGGCGCGCACCCTGGCCCTACCAGCGTCCGTA
Source organism: Dermanyssus gallinae (assembly GCA_003439945.1). Lineage (NCBI taxonomy): Eukaryota > Metazoa > Arthropoda > Arachnida > Mesostigmata > Dermanyssidae > Dermanyssus > Dermanyssus gallinae. Next base: position 165,423 of record QVRM01002772.1, read on the forward strand.
ACGCATCCCGAAATGAGATTATCGACCCCTTGCTCATATAGAGTTCCCGGCCATTCCTCCGGCGCCCAGCTTCGATGGATTCGTGACCGCACAGGGTACGGCAGCTTGTTTCCAGCCGAGCTTCTAGCTATGTGAAAGCGACGACATCTAGAAGGGTTCTAGCCTGTTGCATAGGCATATGGAGGGAAGCTGCCAGAGCTATCTCTGATAGATCCATCGCATCAGGCAACCCTAAGCCACCTCAAGGAACTCACCACGCACACTTAATTAAACATCGGACCACCTCAAGGAATGATGTCTAATTAAGCGTGCGTACGCTAGATTCATCAACCAATTACAAATCTATTGGCGGTCACGCTGGCATCTGGCACCGATGCGTGTTTGCATTTCACCAAACTATAAGCGTTGTAGAGCCAATAAAGCGACTCAAATTGGCCAAGCAAGTATCGCAAAGTGTGGAATATAATCAAAGCGCGGTAATCGTTAAGTCTTCACGTCGAAGGCCATCAGTTGAAGTACTGGGCTTCTTTGATGACACGAGACCAGCAATGAGATATACAGTGTAAAGGTAAACGGTCTTGTAGATATCTCAATAAGGTTTTGCTAGCTCAGCAAGAAAAATGGTGGGTTCGTTATGTAGCACTGATGGACTTCTGGCCCCCAACCTTTTAGCATGAAATTCTGTGAATTATTTTGTGTAAGGTGTTATTAAATAAATCAATAGTAAGTCTTAGCACGGAAATGTACCGCATTTGGACCGCGTGTAAATAAAAATAAAGCGCCATTATCATGCTTCAGAGTAAAAACTGAAGTAGTAATCAAATCGAATGTAGACTACCTCGGTTGGTGATTCCATTCCACATTCCAAGTGCCAGAAGTTTTGGAAGTTTTTATCTACCAAGGAACATAAAAATAATTAAATATCATATTTCGGCTACATCGATATACTACACTGCACTAACGATATTTAGCAAATTTTACTCACACACCTTTTATATGCCCCGTATTGTGTAGAATATTACTTTCGATATATAGTGTAAACACAATAACCAGCTAAGGAGATGTTTTACATTAGTTGCGGAAGTGCTGCTTACATAATTTATATATCGTTTTTTTTCTCATTTGGTTTGAGTTGCAGTTGGAGATCAACGTATAGTAATCGGGTAGCTAATAGTGGTCTATTAAGACATTCTGTGAAACTTCCTAATCCAAACATAGGTTAATTTAAGCTGTTGTTCACTCATAAAAACGACAATATGCTATGTACCTTTCCGTTTCTTGCTAAGCGGAGTGAGTCACTTGCCAAAATTAAGGACGAGAATTAACATTAGAAATGGTAGTCACAGCGATAAACAATCCGTCCGAGTCAACCTAATTTATAGACACCCAAACAAAAGGCTACTCAAATAAGCCCGTATGTGCCTTTAATAAGACATACCAATACAATAAGGTATATGTAAAGGTTGTCAAGATTCAATAGCGGGTTTGCAGTTTCGTCCTTAACCATACAAAGCTAGACACCGCTCAAGAAGCGCGAGTTGACATCATGAAGACAATTTTATCCCATATGGTTAAAAGTTAATTTGATACTTCCGCACAATTATATATATATATATATATATATATATATATATATATAGCCATCGTTGACCCTGAAATACCGCTATTTATTACTCTACTTGAAGCTGGTTTCCTTTAGCTAGACACATTACATCTACGGACAGTGGAGCAGTTCTATTCGCTCAGCGTAAAGTTCCGCAAGTGAGTGGCAGGAGAGAGCATAGCTCGTCTCCAATCTTGAGCTTAAAGTTAGAACGGATACTGGTTAACTAGACACGGGCAAATATCTGTATAGACAGTGCACGACAGCCACAATTTTTTTTGTTAATTATATTTTAAGTCGTTGTTAGCATACAATATTTAGTAGATGTAAGTGTGGATTTCGTGAGTGAGTATTGATTCTCAAAAATGTCTAACCTACAATGAAATACGTTGAAATGAAAGGACTAATGCGTGCAAAAGTTTAAGGAGTATATACATTATATATATACATTATATATATATATATATATATATATATATATATATATATATATATATATATAACCAGCAACACCACCCCCTTAGCTCGAAAGATAAATTACACATTTTTTAACCATAGATTTGGTTAATAAATCGGCGGTTTGCCCCTCAAGCTAATGCGTGGTGTCGGTTATATTTTGAACGTAACGTCCTCACCCGAAATATTTCCTAGTTATTGTCCGCTATAGTATGAATCGCTGCGTGGCATGAAGTTGATTGTAAAAGCTTTAACATGCGTGTGTGATATTTACCTGACATATCCCAGCTCTAGATAGTAGACCAGTGCTCATATCGTACGAAGTCGTGTCTTCGTCAGGTCAGCGAAATCACAGCTGACGTCACGCCATGGCGGAACGCACGTCAGGTGGTACCGACCGACCCGCTTTTACCGGAACGTACCACTAACACGCTAATTAGTAGCGCTCTTTTAGGTGTTAGTTATATCCGGCAGCGAAGCCATTCATACGTGCCCATATATCACGTAAATTAAATATGCTTTGACTCACACCCACGTACCCATACGGCGCTTCACACGTGGGAAATAACCATAAACTTGCCGACGCGATGTGCGCTATCAGAAGCTCCCTCGTGGCCATTTGTGCAAGCCGAAAACTGCACGCATTAGACACGCCGTAGATATTTAGTGTCGGTAACGATTACGGGAACGCGTGTGTCCGTTAAGTCACAGGCAGGCTGATTTTTACGTGATAGACGATGCTGAAACAGTTCAGTTGTTCAGCTGTGCCACATGTCATGTGAGAGTGTCATGAAAGCAATCAAAGTCCAGTAGGTTGTACGTTAATACAGGCCGAGCTACCGATGCAACGTTTTCTAGGCTCACGTTTGCGCTCGATTAGCATAACATGTAATACAAATTTAATAACGCGATAGTAAGCGTGAAGCATCTGGCACATAGAAGTAATACCAACTGCGACATTGTATGCATACGCATGCAGAGTAAATGCTTGACGTTTTGAACCAAACTAAGAGTTACCCAAACGAAAAGCGACGTGACGTTAAATATCGCATTGCTTGCCTCATACGGTCTTTTGCTAAAATGTTTGCCAGTCCAGTTAGCTTAATTACGACAGGTACCTCTTTTAAGCTAATGGTCGTAGAGATGTCAAATCACCCATATATGTATATATATATATATATATATAAATAAATAAATTGTCGTAAAGATGTCACGTTTATATATATATATATATATATATATATATATATATATATATATATATCTGTATACATATATATATATATATATATATATATACATTTGCATCCGCCTCAGTTGGTCTCAAACGATGTTTAAGATGCGTCAACCAGCAACTAAAAACAAGCCAGGGAGGTAGAGTGCGAATTTAATTGTTAGCATAGGCTCGATGACCAAACTCCAACATGATATATTGCGGATGCCTTATTCGTAACGACTACATTGTCACGACTAATGGTATGAAAAACTTATCCGCCTGCCGAGAAGCTGGTTTGGCAAAATGTTTTTCTTAGTACGTAAAGTTAAAGTAATGGTGTAAGGCAATATACAACGGAAATCTTGGGACGAAGCCGTCTAGGCTCCACATAAGCAGGGTGGCGCCAAGAAACGCCTCTACAATATGACACCGTACACGGATATCGTCGCCAAAATGGTTTGTGAGGCCAAATTGACTGAGACGCATTATAAGTCCCTAGTTAAGTCGCAAATACGCCTGCGTGCATACTCGAGATTTAAAACAAGTTAGTAAATATTTTCCTAACGTATGTGGAAGCGCTGCGTCATTCTCTTTGGAAAGGTAAACAATGTCTGCTATAAGATGAGTACTAACGGTAAATGAACAGGATCGTCCAATAGCGTTTTGGAATAAAAACGACTAGGGATCCTCCCTCAGCGGTCTTAAGGGAGGATCCTTCATTCGCGCTAATCGTATTGCAGCCTATTAGGGTTGCGGATAGTTTTCTCTCACGGCAGATTTCACGTAAAAGTGTTATTCTTATGTATCCTAGTATTTGTCTTCCAGTCAGATTATACCGGGTAACTAAAACGATATGAAATCATATATATACATAGGTATCTACGGGCGTCAGTGCGGCATGACGAGAAAGAAGAGTATCTTGCATCAAGGTGGTTTGTCTACCTCCTGTGCCAACAGCAAACCTTAAAGAAAACCGTGGCAAACACAATACTAAATACGCGTGCCAGAGAAGATATTCGAGAACTACGATTGACGTCAGGATGCAATGACATCGTACGTATGGGAAGCCCGCAGCTACCATCTATTGTTTATTATGTCATGATGAAAACTCATGACTTGAAACATCGATGTTGTCATCAGCACCGTTCCGGCGATAGTAGGGGCGACATTTGCAATAGCGCACACGCTAGCCTGATCCACATTCATAGATTAGTGTGCCTTTCCCTTTTAAATAGCCTACCAGACCTTCCCGTTGCTGTTGAAATCGGCGCATGCGTCGAAAAGACAATCGTATCAACATTGCTGTGCTCGGCGACAAACTCCTTATTGCTAACAATTTCGGCGCCTAGCCAGAAGTGACTGACCTAACGCTACGTTTCACAGACCAAGCAACCGTGTAATACCCGTTCCTTGTGGTTTATTTTTACAAGCGTCAGACGCTTCTACCGCCACACATACCCATGGCATGCTGCACTTCAATTTGTATCCAGCCCTTGCAGCTGCAGCAGCACCTATGTCACTTTACGTCAGTGCCCGACATAGCCGGCCCACCGTAACGCAGCGTATGTGAAGGCATACGAGAAAGTTCGTTCTAAGACGAGGCCGGCTATCGGGCTTGAGCCGAACTCTGTAGAGCAGGCAGAGCCCATTGCCAGCAACCGGGGGGATCCGTCATCGAGGCCGGCTACCGCTACCGCTGCTGCTGCTGCAACGGCTTGTTTGTCTTGGCCTCGGTGAGGAACGGACCGACCGCACACCAAAGTGGGCCTACGTATCCATCGGCAACTCCCTTTTCGTCGTCTAGCTGCTCCGGTAATCCTCTAGCGACGGACGGGTCCATTGCCGACGTATCTGAACCACTAGTACCATCCTAAACTCCGGCTGTGTCCTATCCCACTTCCCCTTTCAATCCTTATTTGTCTTCACGGTCTTTCTCTGTGTCCTTTTCTCTCTCTCTCTCTCTCTCTCTCTCTCTCTCTCTATCTCTTCTCTCTCTTGCGATTCCGTCGTGTCTCCGTTATCCTCAAACTCTAGCAAAGTCTAGTTCGCCACCTAAGCACTATAGGCAGCAAACGTGTGTCTGTCCACATCTTCCGCTGTTGCTTGTGTTTTTCTTTTCCTGTCGAGCCATATATAGCTCGTCTGAATCTACCATCAGATGGCTGCCCAGAATCCCTATCCCCGTATCGTGGAATGCAGCGTGTCTTCTCCTCTATTTTAGCGTTTCCACATAAAACGTTTTGTGATTTCTGTTGTTATCTTCGGTCTGTCTCCCGAAGTCTGTCATCGGGAGACAGACCGACTCGCGACAGGTCAATTATTAATATTGCTGTGGCGCGAAAGCGTGCCTAGCGATTTCCTGCTTTGTTCCGCCATTCTGTCGAAGCTTTGTCACCATCCATGCAAGACCTTTCATAACGATAATGACTATTAGATAGTCTGAGGCTCAACATTAAAATCACGCTGCAGTACGGCAGCAAGCGTTCGCTCGTTATAGACTGAGCAACCACCCTCTGATTTATACTTGCGGATCTGTTTTCTCTTCCACCTGTCGACCAGCTAGCTGATAGCAGAGCCGACTATGTATCCGCCTATTGCCAGAGCGTAGGACGTCTGACGTCTGTCTAGCGCCTAACTGGTCGAAACACAAATCATGTGTGTCCCTTTAACGAGCATTAGGCAGTTATACTACTATTAATACTACTAACTACTATTAATACTACTACTACAAAAACGCAACACAAAAAACCGCAGCAGCAACAACAACAACAACAATGATAACCACTACTATTACTCGAATCCCGCGTTGTTGCGACGGACTGGCTTTCCGACATCCTCTACTGGTGAAGCCACCTATCGGGGTAGGGTCTAATCTAATAATGGGTCACTGACACAATACGTAGCCAATTCCGCGTGGTTGTGGGTGTCGTTGTCGTTGATGTTGTCGCTGTTATTGCTAGTGTTGTTATCGTTGATGTTGTAGATCTTCTTCTTCTTCTTCTTTATTTTCTGGCTCTCTGCCTCTCTGCACTGCACACAAAGGGGTGGAGCTAACAGAGGACGCTCACTTTCAGTTGGATCACAGTCGACCAGACCGAGAGCGAAAGACACTCGACCATTTGGCGGCCATCGGCGGGCACGCACGCACGCACGCACGCGGCCCGTTTATCGCGGCAGCACGTTCTCCGGCCGTCTCTCCGCTCTCGGATTCGGCTGGCGTTCGAGCGCACCCGAGGGGGCGCGGGGCGTGGGGCAAATCTATTGTATAATGCGATCGAATTTGTCTAGCCGGGCTGACGTGCGGGGCAATACGGCCAAGCGGAATCGTTCCGGAAATAATACGCGAGCAGACAAATGACTTCGACAACAACAACAACAACGACGGCGACGATCGCGGCGACGTGTCTCAGTACGCGCGGAAGGGAGGGGGGTGGGGGCGATGAAGGCAGTCGTAGAGAAAAGCCTCGGGGCGGTCGTAGAGAAGAGCTTGGATAGGAGAAAGACGACGTCAACAACAACGTTGCTGATGGGGCTGCCGGGGGAAAGACGGCGGAGAATATAGAAACGAAGAAAGCAAGGAAGGAACCAAAGAAGGGGTAAGGGCTCAGCTGCTGAAGTAGCAGTCGCTACATGGCCAGCAGATAGATCGGGCTTGGCAAATGTCATTAGCAGCATCTGACCATCCGCCCAAGGGGTCGGGTGGGGTGGCACGGATGGCCATATAGTGTTGTCGTTCGTGTCTGTGGCTAATGGCCTAACTATACGCTTTGGTTATATATATATATATATATATATATATATATATATACGATGGCGTTGTCATAGTGTCAGCCGATGCGCCGTCTACTGAGAGTTATGCTGTCCATGCTACTGTTACTGCTCTCCGACGTTGGAGACATCGATGGCCTTTATGGACGAAACGGTGGGAGGGAGGATAGGAGAGTAGGCGTAACTTTAAACCAGAAGGACCGCAGAGCAGGGCAATTGTTCAGGGCGGCGCAAAGAGCGTCCAGCCATGATCACGGTCATTGTCCTCACCCGGGCCAGTTACACCCACGTCTCCCGATGGTGTCTGGCACTGGCGACCGACTTGCGACAGATCAATTATTATTATTGCTGTGGTGGCTGGGAAGCCGGCCCGACCTCACATTGGCGATACACAAGCCTAGCGGTCGCCTGAACAGACGTCGCCTCCGCTTCTTTCCCGATCTCGGCAAAAAAGCCGACCTGTATGCATGCGCTCATGGTGCACTCGAATAGCTCGAATACGATGATCCTTCAGTAAATGGCCGCGCTCATTCGTCGGCCGATTCTTCGGTTGCTGATCGGTTGCTGCTGCTACTATTGCCATTGATGCTGTTGTTGCTGCTGGCTGTACAGTGGAGTAGACAGCCGGCCAATCAGATACTATTGTACATATATCCGTAACGCTCAAAGTCCGCAGCTCTAATACCCGTTCAACACATGCTAGAAGCAAGCGTGTTGCTCAAAATTGGCACTGTTGATGCTTTAATGATGTATATATATAGTTTTTTTTGTTGTTGCGATTTTCCGTAAGGCTAATGCCCGTGTACGGTTTTTTTCGTGCCATGGCTAATTTTTAATTCACTCCGGCGTTTACGTTGTCTAAATTGGAAACTATGCAAACCACTTTAGAAGTGGCCGGTTTGGGTCTCGAACCCAGTCCTTCCGAATGCAAGACAAAGGCTTTGCCACTAAGCCATCTTGCTCGGTTGGCATATATATATAACGTTAACTAGAAATTAAAATAGGTTTCAGGTTACAGCAGTGCCATAGATGTACTTGGTTGAAAATGTTGTGCACGGAGTTTGTGTTAATTTTTCAGGTGAGCTTACAAGTAAAACGTTACATAACTATGCATATATATATATATATATATAGAAAATATTGTGATCAATTATTAATCATTTATAATACGTTTGCACATTCGTGCTCGCCTTGCTTAGTTTTTTAAGTGAGCTTACAAGTAAAACTATATATATATATAAATATATATATATATATATATATATATATATATATATATATATATAGAGAGAGAGAGAGAGAGAGAGAGAGAGAGAGCGATAAAGAGACGAATGCTTGCATCTAGCATTGGTGGGCTGTAACCTATATACCTCTATGTTCATCCTTCGGACAGGCATTATCCATGTCCAGTTCATGCGACGCTGTCATTTTCAGCATTTTATTTGTAGAGCTACGTATGTCCGAGAAAGCCAGAGAGACTCGGTTTTAAATATCCCACTACCTGCGAGGTATTAAGAACGTAACTAGCTTCTCTCAAAGCAAAGGTAATCTCTTTCATATATGAACGTTCAAAGTTAGGGATATGGCTGTCGGGCCAAAGTACGCTTTGCACTCGCGACAAACGCCTCGTGCTGCCATGAAGTTCACTTTGTTTTCACTTGTAGAGATGTTAAGTCGAGAGATCGACGGCCAGACAGGCAGTATCACGGCTGTTAGCTTGTCGAGATCGCATCAGGTTGTTTCGAACGGACACAGCGTCGGGTCGGGCGGGCATTGGTGGGCCTACGATAGGTCTGCGGCCGGTGTCTCTATTCCAGCTAGACTCCAACAGTTTTCCCCGCCAATGTATTTTCCGCCTCCGAAGTACTGCTTGCTGCCCGAGCGTAATCCCGCCGCCATTGCGCCGAATGCAGCCGTCACTTGGAGCGATGTCTAGAGCCATCAACTGGATTGCGAAACTAAAGCTGTCACTCTGTAGCCGCTCTGACGATGGCAGCGATAGCGGCGGCTGTTGCGGTATACCTCACAGTTTTCGTTCGTTCGTACCTCGCCAAATCCCTGTCAGCGACATCATGCGGAAGCAGAAAGCACCTTGCAAACAGACAAGGCTGGAGAAAGCGGTGCGATCCTGCAGCATGCTACAGCTGGGCCTGCTCATCCAGTGGTGTTGGTGGAAGAAGAACTTCCGCTTTCTAAAACTGGAGGAAAATGAGATTCCGTTAATGGAGCCCAACAGGACGCGAACTTGCCCGAGACAAGTTCGCGGCTGTGCATGCACTGGCGTTGACTTGACGTGTAGGCCTGGAACGGACTACTCTTGCCGCATTTGTTTGCTAGAGAAAATACGTTCAAGTACGCACCTGAACGATGTGCGTCTCAATAGGCCATTTAGTGGCTACGCTCGTTGTTTGTTGGTCGTTACTTGTTGACTAACTTACTTGTTGTTTGTAAGCCGCTATTCACCATAAACTCCGCCATAGAAGAGACCTCCATAATCCGGACGCCGACTGTGCGTGTGCCGTTTGCGCGGTGTGTGTTGTGTGCGGCCAGCAGTGTCTTATCTACCATCTCAATACCTGTCAGAAAGGTTTTTTTTTTCTCATACGCAGCTTGCTCTCGGAGATATATATAAATATATATAAATAAATAATGAAATCTACTACTGGCTAACACTAGGGAGCTTGAGGACACCCAAAAATGTATCCTAAGGACAAATCTTTAGGAATTGGCGACCGTGTCACGAGGAGCCACACAGGGGCGGAGAGTAGAAGGGTTCCAGTCAAACGTAAAACTTTGTTCGAAACAGATCACTTTGTTATTTACAATTGATATATATATATATATATATATATATATATATATATATATATATATATATATATATATATATATAAAACAAGAAAATATTTAATTATGTAATAAGATACAGTCTGATAAAATTGAGTTAAATTAAATGTTCATTCCATAACATATCGTATACAGTGCAAGCATGGTATGAAGACTACTGCAGAAGATTACAAGCGATGTTGAATACCGACCAAAAATTGGATATTGTCAATACGCGATGTGATTTTATTGAAGCTAACAGCTCCACAATTTTAATCATTGGAACATATGAGTGAAAATAAGTTACCGATAAAACCACAAAGCTGTCCACAAACGCTTGATATATATATATATATATATATATATATATATATATAAAAAACTGACGCATATCACTTCTGTAAATTTATCACGCAAATGTATAACCCTATTACTAATAAGTTTTTAAAATTTATAATAATTTTTAAAATGAAAAGCAATAAAGTTTAAAGAACTTTCAAACGTCTTAATGCAAATATAGGTCCACTTCGATTCTCCGTGTAAAGATGGTTTGACTCGACAACGTAACTGCACTCATCTCTCCAGTTTTCGCAAACACGCTTCATTGGATCTAGGTAATTACAAGCCAATTTGGTCTGTGGATGCTCAACTTATTGGAATAACACTTAATAATAACCCCCTTGGTAAGAAGAGCCATATTGGGCACACTAAAAAGCACCAACCTATTTTCAACGATGTAAGTTTTATTGAACTATAACCTACATTGTTGTATCAAATACGGGTGCGTATTATAAATATGGCCAAAACAATGGACGATGCTTCCACCCACTACTCAGAGAAAATCTAAAAGTTAATTTTTACAATGACAATGTACTTACATGTAATATACGACTCACATGCCTTTGTAGAACGCTTAACTGTTAATTTCGTTTCAAAGGCATATTCACACAACTTAGTTGACACAATAATATGCGCAAAAATTCAACGATCTGGACCCTCACGAGACGTTTCAACCTAATTTCAAGCCATCAGCGAATAGCTCGCCACGGCGACAGGGGACACCAGAGCAAATGCATACAGTCAACAAAGGTTCCCGGGGAACAACGCGGGAAGGCGACACTGTGGCGCCGGGCCTCCGAACAATAGGGAGTGCTGCATGCCCACAACAGGAGATCGACGAGAGCAAGGTCTTCTCCAGCCGGAGATAGGAATTGTGTGTGTCCACGGGAACTCAATTGTTAATTAACCCCGATCCTCTTGATTACTTATTAAAAGTTATATATATATATATATATATATATATATATATATATCATTAATCTAAGTAGATTTTGAAATAAAGGTTTTTAACGCATTGTGCATTATATTTGTAAATACGTTTTGACCCACGTCGGCCATAATACGGTTGTAATGCGGCACATAATAATGTCATACGGCTATATGTGCTTGTCTGCGTGAGTCACAACGTCACTGATTTAATACGTAGAAGACTAATGATGCGTCATTTACAGGAACAAGCGTTCACGTAAAACGTGTTTACGCATTTGTGGTCCGGCGTTTCTGGTGGTTTTTCCGTGATTATATACGTAAAGGCTATTGCCTTTTTTCCGGTGAACCTTACAGGAGTTCCTTTTCAACGTGACCTTGCTTTCGTCGTTCCCTTGTCTGATAGGCCAAATTGCGGCAGGTTCTACAAGAGCGCCTATAATATCGACTTTGCCCTCTTACACATCGCGCTGAAAAATGTTTAACATATGCATGAGCCAAAGTCAAGGAAAACCAAAACTCATGTTTAGAATTTCCATATGCAGAGACACGTTACCGTTCGGAGTATGCCTAGGTAGACGTTTGTAAATCTGAGCGCCGGGAGCCGGTGCTTTAACGCGTTCCCTAGGAGGCACCATGTCTGTTCAGTTTGACTTTTCCTATGTGTCATATACAGGTACAGTTGTTATGCTTTGCGGTATTATAGTACAGCCTACACGAGGACCCGTATACGGGTGGCCACGCATACATATTCTTAACCTTAGTTAGCTAGTTTAGCTTAAATGACTTACGCTAGTTGAAGTTTATTAAGGCGAGTAACAAACATTGCCCAAAATGCTGCCCTTTTGGCGGTCTGATTTTCTTGACGTGCCACGTTGATGCAAAGCGATCAGCCTTCACAACATAATGTCAGTTATAACAATACGAGCGAAACCAAGCAGCCGTGGCATATTTACAACCTACATATTCCAGCGTCTGTAAAAAGACCGCCAGTCTAGAAAAATGCCGAGAATAGGCCCTTTTATTTCAGGTAAAGTCAACTGGTTATTGCCACACGCCCGCCAGAGCCAGCTCGGCGGAGCACGACTTACGAAAACCGAACTATCAAGTGGCAAAAAAGTAAGACGATTCAACTATTTGTTTAGCTGTTTTATCACTAGCCATTTCAAGATTTTAGAAACAATGTCCTCAAGAAATATGGGCTTGTATTTAGACGCCACTTTACGTATGAGACGATTTACCGTATGTGTCCAGTTGTTTTATCACCGGCCATTTAAAGAATTTAGAAAGGCAGTCGTTTAGAAGTTTGGCCGAGTAGTGAGACGCCACTGTACAATCGCCCTTATTTTTAAATAGCAGAACCAACGTTGAATCCGTTCATTTATGTGAAAGCGTTTTAGTTTTCAGAGATTGGTTGAAAACTCTATCTAACGGACGAACAATATCAGCCTAAATTAACCTAAGTTATTTTAAAGCAATGCCCACGGCTTTAACAGACCAATCTGCCTTAGTCGTCTGAAGACTTTCCACATTTAGAATTCCCAAAGGATAACCGGAATAGTTCTGTCACAGTAATGTAATAAGACTTCCGCAGATAGTCTAACTTATACCGGGTGTATTATTTAACAGAAACAATGGACATATCGTCTACGCCTACAGAAAAATGAATAAATGTGTCGCTAATGAACTGAGGTTTACATACTCAATGTGTGTCTATATCGAGGCACAAATCTCTATCTTACGACAAAGTGAAGACGGTTACGTACGCGCTCTGTCCTCGCTGCATGACTGGTCTATAAAGCTCTACCGACAAAGATGTCTAAATCAGTTTTGGTAGGATGACATCTTTACATAGTAAGGTTTAAGCTCGAGCGACAAGACTTTCAGACACTGACGGTACCTTTGTTTCAGAAACCGGCATTTCGGTGACGAGCAACCATGAAGATCTGCGGCGAGCTATTTGTTCATCCGCACATGATTAGTCGGAGCACGATACTGATCGAGCATCAATGCAATGTTTCAAATAATCGTAGACCAGCACAAAACTAACCATGATATTTGTGGACTTTCTTACGCAACAGTATTGCCAAAGCCAACTAGTCAGGTTCCATAAATATGCATGCTATGTATAGTAGGCTGATAGTATGCGCGCATGTGGGGCCAATGACAGCTAAAGTAGCCAATGTACGCAGCGATACGATCAGGATTGTGAGAAATCCTCTCCGAAGTGTGACAGTGAAAAATTTGCGATCTGAAAGCCAAGCGCTATTACGTCAATACCACAATCTCTGTTTAATACCTGAACTCTGTTCGTATGTCGTTTGTCTTAGATGCGCCATTCATCGAATGCATCTGATATGACAGATAGGGAGAATGTCGCCACCTACAACACAGTTCCGCTCGTAGTCTGATGGAGACTTTAACGCTCGCTTAGATCGGCCCACCTCGAGCCGCACGATAGCGCTTAGAGAAACGCTATCGGACTTCGAATGCTGGATCATCAGTCCCCCCACTGTCCCCACTTTTATCAATCACAATGGAAGCTCTGTAATTGACGTGTTTGCAACAAACATGAAGGTCAACAAGGTAAAATTCGTCGGGACTAATGACTCGCTAAGAGAGGGTGCCCATGTCAGGTCGCACATTCCAGTTGCAATAGACCTTCAACTACATTCTCTGGTGTCGTTTACCAAGAGGGAAAAACCGTTGCCACGCAGCCTAAGTAGGGATGCGCTCCACCGGCGCGTTCATGAAGTTCTACCCGTACCAGTATCTCTTGATGTTTAGACGTACGCTCAACAGCTCGTAGATATTATAAAGTCTTCAGTCACCCCAGTGCATTGCCGACCGAACTCACGTCGACTCTGTGTCCTGGCAAAAAGAGCTCAAAATGCAGCAAGGCACCTGGCAAGTGCTTACCCCAATATGATACCGCTGGCTGCCTATCTCAAGACCAAATGTAGGAAAACCTACGTCACTCAACGATTAAAGTACCTCGAGAAATCTGAAACTTCTCTCCTCCGAGAGGCAGAGCACCTACCTCATAAGTGGCTCACTCGTAGTGGCCTCACTCCCTGCCCGCTTAACTCCTCACAATAAATCAATCACTTCGCAGGAATGTTTAGGGCCAGCGACTCTATACCCAGAGAACCCTGGTTGATCGACGCGGCCTGGGATGAGGTCACTCTCAGCGAAAGACAGCGTCTAGAGACCGCCTTTACGGTGGAAGACGTGATTCTCGCTCTTCGGGATTTAAAGAACAACAAAGCAGCGGGCCCTGATCAAGTGAGGAACGAGCATCTAAAGAACGCATCTATTTTGGCTCCATGCTGGACGGCACTGTTCAACGAATGCCTCCGTGCTAGCATTATCCCGTCCCAATGGCTCGATGCTACACTGCTCGTCATCCCTAAAAGTAAAGGTGACCCAACCCAGCTGACCTCCTGGCGCGGTATAGCGAAAGGGAGCACATGTTACAAGTTGCTCTCGTCGCTGCTCACCAGAAGACTAAATCGGTTTCTAGAGATGACTGATGCTATTCCTACTGAACAGCACAGTTTCCGACAGAATCGTTCTACGATTACGGCATGCGCCAATCTGCTGCGGGCTATCAGGGAGACTCAAGCAAGATCCCAACCCCTGTACGCCGTATTCGTCGAATTTAAAGCCGCCTTCGACTCGGCGCCCGGAGACATTATTCTGCGAATTCTGGCCGAGATTGGCGTCCGTCCTGCCCTTCTCAACCTGTTAATGGCCATCCTGCAAGGACAACAAAATCAGAATAGATGACGGTGTGTCCAAATTGCCCTCTTTTCTCCAGACTACGGGCCTGGCGCAGGGCGACAACTTGAGTCCGTTACTTTTCTCAGTCCTTATAAAGGACCTACCCGCAAAAATTCGGGGTCTGAGAAATCTGGTAGATGTAATCTTGTACGCAGATGATCTCGTCATCTATGGGAAGAGTCGCTTTCAGGTTCAACAGGCCCTAGCCAGACTTCACGCGGCCACATCTGAGCTTAGACTAACTGTAGATCTGACGAAGACAGTGGCCATGAAGTTTAAAGAAGGCGGGCGTTTAGCTGCCAACGATGGACTTCGTTTGGCCGGTTCTGACCTTCCCTACGTTAGTAAGTTTCCCTACTTGGGACTGCTTCTAACGTCGAACGGCCGATCTTTCCTGCAGCATATCAAGGAAAGATGCAGAAAGGCGCTAGTAGCAATGACTACAATTAGAAAGCCACAGCTGCTGTCCATCTTAACGGCACTGAGACTGTTCGATCTAAAGATTGCTCCAATGGCCGCCTACGGCATCGAAATAATATGGAACGATCTCACCCTAGCCAGCCTTGAGCATCTAAATAGTCTGAAGGCAGCTTACCTCAAGCGTGTCCTGGGCCTCCATCGTTCAGCTCGAAATCGACTTGTCTATCTCCTCACGGACACCCCCTATTCGTCGAGGAGCTAAGACGACGTTTCGATTTGCCCTCATCTTCCAACTACGTCAACGTCCTCAAAACGTGGGAGTGCAAGTTGCGGAAATTAATGCGGATTTCTTTAGCACAGGAGCGATGCACAACCAGACATGGAAACGGCCGAGCCAATCTAACCGCCATGTGGTGACTAGGCTCGCCGTGCATGGTTTCCACCACGTACGACATCCGGGTTCCATGATCCCTCGGACTCTTGTGTGTGTCAACGTTGTAAACTACCTTGCGGTAGATATCATGCTGCCTCCTGCACCCTAGTCCCGTCTCTAGCTAGTCTAGACGACCTAACCTCGCGTCGTAGCTTCATAGCTTTTATATATCTATTATTTCATAAGTCCAAATGTGTGTATGTATACATATGCCTATATTTTCACTGTACTTTTTCCTACACAACATGTGTGATAATAAATCTGACAACACGGTGAAGTGCGGTTCCTAAATGATTGCCAAGCCCAGCTTTAAGCTGGCCGGATCAGTGAGCCGTTTGTGCCCCTCTAGCCACACGATCCTCTAGCATTGTGCTCTCTCTCTTCTTTCTTTTTCTTTCCTCTCTTTTTCGTTTGCGTTCCTCTTCTCTCTCTCTCTCTCTCTCTCTCTCTCTCTGCTCCACCTAACCGCTAATGCTCTGTAAAAATGCCAGTTTCTCTACACGGAACACGGTCTACATCGGTTAATGACTCTCAACAGGGTCTTGGCGACCAGCAGTGGCTATACACAAGATACATGCATAGAGCTACATGGAGCTAGTTCCTCCATCCGGGCAATCCGGGTATCAGTTCGCCATACACTGGTCTCTGGCTCCGGTTTCGTTACGTGCTTTCGGCGTAACAACGCACTCGTATCCTGCGCACTCTGTCAATCTGCAGCTAGAGAGGCGCGCCAGCGAGAAGCATTTTTCATTCCCTTTTTCGCAGGAAATACTTGAATTGCCTTGGGGGAAGGGGGTTGGCATGTAGGGAGGCGAAGTTAGGCAGAGAAGGAAGCAGAGAGAGAGGGAGAGAGAGCGAGGGATAGATAGCATAGAGAAGAGACGAAAAAGAGAAAAAGCCTGCTTACTACGGTGACTAGCGCACGCATGGTACTGCCACTGCACGGCAAGAGTGCACTGGGTGCCGTCTTCCGGTGCCTTGCCCTACTACCCGACGTCTGGCTGTTAATGGCGCTGCGACGTACGAGTCTACTTTTATAGTCGTTGAGTTTTTAGCAGCAACCGTCTTGTCTCGACGACGTGGATGCTCCGTGCCCGGCCGAAGAGCACAGCAGAGAGCAGCTCCACAGCTTGGCGCTTGCCAAAGACGCTTGCAGAGAGCGGGCCACAGACAGAGATGCCTCTGTGGAGTTTGTTGGGCGGTGGCGGCTTCCGTACTTCCGCGTCGCGCAAAAGAAGTGTGCGGCAGGCAGGAGGCCGTTGTGGGCAGTCGCCAGCGCCCTCCTTACACCAGCGGCGTGTGCTTGATTATCTTGTGCTCGCGACTTGTGCTGCTGCTGCTGCTGCTCGTGGCAGTGTGTCAGCTAACCGATATATACTACTGGTACAGCTTGGGGGCCGTCTTGCCTACGAACAAGCGGACCAAATTGGCCTCTTTAGAGCCTTCAGAGAGGGAGGCAAGCCTGAGGTCGTCTCGCTTGAGTAGGCACATATTATGATGCGTAGGTGCTGGCGTCAACAGAATATTTCAACATACACAAGAACCCGGCATAACTGGTGTGTGGGCGTATATTTACAGGCAGACAAACAGACAGACAGACAGACTGACAAACTTGGTGGTTCTCCACGATGGCAATTCTGGTCGACCGTAGATTGGAATGCTTATGAAAGTGGCCGATGGTAGAGACTCTATGATTTTAGACGGTTGTGCCTTCAATGAGGCTGCCTTAGTTCGCGTAGGTCTTCTGAATGGCTACCTGCAACAACTGGCAATATCCGTAGTTTGTTGTCGGCGTCTAGAAATGCAACTGAACTCGATTGGATAATCAACGAAATCTCTGTATGAACAGGATAGATGAGGACAGCTAAAGTATATCCGAGGCGAAGCACTTACACCTCTAGAGAGGGACGATTGCCGAACCAGGGAAATAGTCTTGTAGATATTATTGTACAGCTAAGCACTTTACGACAGCATTTCTTCGAGCGACGCAGCGCAGACTTCATGTATGTGTGGTGCTCGTTCTGACATTTATATAACCTGCCATGGCCTAGCAGTCGCGCAGCCGCTATTTCATCTGACGGAATCATCGGTAGAATCACTCAATGTTACGAGTTAGAGCTTTTTAGACTCAGGTATCAGAGAACCCATTACTAAGCAGAGCCGTGTTATATTCTGCGCTGATCGGAGGTTAAACGACCATATTACAGATGCATGTGGGGATATAGCACTTGCTTCGCGTATGCTGTACTATGGGAGGCTCAGTACACATAAATTAAACTTTCACGGCGTTCCACAGTTGCACAGTGCTTAACGCCTTAAAAAAGCTGGAGTAAAGATGGAAAAATAATTAAAGAAGAAGCTTGTTGTGGTCACAACAAAAAATCATAATGCTACTTGACCGCATGGCTAGAGTAGGTTCTCTCCTGCTGCGACTGCTTTGGCTCTACTGGCTGGCGCTCTTCCTTTTCTTCTCTCTCTCTCTCTCTCTCTCTCTCTCTCTCTTTCTGATCATATATCTCCATCTCTCTCTCTGTGTGCGCAGGACTAATTGGCCCGGTCAAAATCGACTTGTCGGATCAAGCTACGGCTGTTTCTTGTTTAAATTGCTAAATAAAGATTGATACTGTTTGTATTGATAACTATAAATATACGGCTGGTACTAATACCAATACCACTACTACTACGACAACTTCCTGCTAACGTCGCCATTACTACGCCTTGGTCGCGAAGAAGGGTCGCGTGCACACGATTGCTTGCCCGGTCGTTAGTTCGTTTCCTTTCCGCTTACATGCAGGGCAGCGCAACGCAATTCTAGCGCAATCCAATGGCTGCTACTGTGGACGTGGAGCTATATGAGCATCGAGCTCGCCCGGTCGACCGCTCGGCCGCTCGGCTCGTTCAAGAGTTTTGATCTGCTTGAAGGAGGGGGTCGTCATGTTATGGCTGGTTATGGCCACCGATGGTTCCGGCTCCGGCCATGCCTGGTCGAACGGCAGGAGGCAAACGCCCTACCAATCTACCGGACGACCAAATGGACCGATCTACCGGGCGAAAGGTGAAGGACACCACTCGTCTATGGCCAAATCAATGGGGTTGCAGGTTTGCAGCGCGGGGGAGGTAACTCTATTCCTGTGAACGTGAACGCGTATGAGCCGTTTGAGCATCGACAGCCCGAGGGCAAGCCCAAGCCGACTGAGCACGCGAACCGTTACTACCACCACCGCCCACCACACCACCATCCTCATCATCATAATCATCATCATCATCATCTTCATCCGTGTCCGTCTGGGGCACAGGAGTAAGCACGACGCTTCAGTACGTCGCCACTACCGTTGTTGTTACTTCTCTACTGCTCTGTGTCTGCTGCCCTTGCAGCGGCGGCTTCTGCTGCTGCTGCCCTAGGCAGCTTCAACCGATGTAGCAAGCAGGCGATGTAGACCACTGCTGCGTGCACGTACATCGATCCAAATAGGGTGCATTTCAACTACGACTTGCTGGACCACTCAGTGCGATCCTGCTCGCCGGCCAGTGAAATTCGTTTCAATATCTGAAGAAAATAACAACGACGTAAGAAGACGAAACTAGTGACGACGCCGACAACAACAACAGCAACAACAGCAAAAACAGCAACACCAACAACAACAACAACATAATATCAAAAACTGGGATAGTAACGATAAGTGCAACACGAAAAATATCTGCCGAAAAACAAAGGCAGAAAGACACTGCCGAGAGCTAACTTCAATGCAAAATTGACAATTATAGCAGTGATGAACAGCAACATTAACAAGTACCAAGTAATAGCAGCGACGGCGGCGGCAGTGGCAAAAGCAGCAACGACAGCATCAATACAACTAATATATCAGCAACAAGATTTGGAGGTTATGACGCACCGATAAAAAATCACACAAAACAAATATACTGTATGATTACTCGGTACACTTCAGCCAAGACTAGCAACTATACGCACTGTAGCCAAAATGATCAAATACTGCATTTGCATATACAGCACCGACAGAACCTGTGATGGCAACGGCAAATCTGGATGCGAATTCACAGCTATAAATCGGCAGCAAGGACAGAGCCGATACCGAAAAAAAGACGGTTGAACAAAGGGAATAAGAGGAAAATGGATAAACTCAGAAAGACCAAGAAAACGAAGAGCAAAAATGGATAGAGCCAAAAAAACTTCTGTTCTAAAAGTCCTTTGAAGATATTGAGGGAGGCGTGCTCGGTGACGTTGAAACTCGCCTTCTGTTTCCTCTACTGATTTACCCTGAGTTATTTGTGACACAACCATCTGCTGAGCTGTCAATAATGCTCGGGACGCTGCAAGTGGCGTTCTGTATCAACCGCCGCCGGCTTGTCTTTTGCTGGTGAACACGTCACCGTCGGGGTTTTGTACTCGCACATCTATCGTGTACGCTTACGGGCGGCAAGCAACAGATGCTGTCGTTGGGTAGACAACCATCCTACCGTATCGATAACTCTGAGACGAGGACCTAACCTCACTGTTCACGGAAAAGCTGGCCGCCGAACAGGTCTGGTCTCCTGGCCTTCATTGGACAGCAGGAAAGCCTATTTCTTTGTATATATATATATACTAGATAGTTTTGGTCGTATATATATATATATATATATATATATATATATATACTAGATAGTTTTGGTCTTATATATATATATATATATATATATATATATATATATATATAGAGGGTCTCCCAAAATTCAACCAACAAACTATCTAACACAACTTGGCAACTTATCATTTTTTCCAATAGAACAAGAAAGCGAATTTATCTTCTAAAACTGGGTATTTGAGCGTAAACGCCAAAATATAATAATAACTGCAACAAATTTAATTTCGTGAGAATTATCTTCAGTACAAGCTTTGTTCTGTCATGGGCTTAGTAGAATGCAACTTAACGGATGTAAACTTTTCCTCACGCAGGTATGATTGGTTTATCAATAGGATAACTGGGGCTCGTGCAATCGCAGGTTTAGTAAAAATATACCAGGATTAAGAACTTGATACAAACACTTTTGGTAAGTTCGCTCTTACACCAAGAGAAGACATATTCTGCCCTTGTTTCAGTGGAAAAATGATTTTTTCGCCTAGTTGTTCTAGATCCCGAAGTTTGTTGGGCGAATATATATATATATATATATATATACTATATAAAGTAATTTTTAATTAAGTACAGTGGTGGTTTTATACGAGACACCCATTTGTTTGCACTTTTTTGGATAAATTAGGCTCATTACATTGATGCAATGCTTAATCAAATGAATTTACACTGACGCACGAGATATAACCCGTCAGCGTGCATACTACAATCCCTTCTCTGCAAATATGTGGGCTGTCATCGTGGACAGCTACACACTTGCTGGTAGGTTAAATGGAGAAGCATACCGAACAAGCATACCGAATTATTCGCTTGAGAACTGTCCCATGTAGGACAAAGCTATTGTGATACGGGTCAACCAAGGCGAGCCCTTTACAAATCGGTTGATATGCCACGAAAAATCGCCTTATTAAGCCTTGACTCTTTTTTGGGGGTACCTATAGAGTATTATCTACCAGGCTTCCGTTTGCTCGCGTGTGGGGCCGTGCGGGAAACCCCTGTAACCTGGAAACCCCATAATTTGAAGGCGTGGAACACGTTCTCTCGGCAACAGCTACCGAGTGTGTCTAAGGGCTCGCGGGTACACTTTCGAGTAGTTATTGCGAGTTGATAATAAATAGTTAAATTTGCTTCTAGGAAAATGCCGAGTCACTAGTTTGACGGATTACGTCCAAATGCTAGAAAAACATTTTGATATGCCCATTGGAGAGCCTTCCTAGTTACTTTGCAACCACAGATAGTAGCACTGTAGACTAAATACGAAAGTTGAATGTCATTAAATGCGCATTTGCCCGATTGTTCACGTGTGTGCTTTTACGCTGCGAAAGATCATAACTAACAATTTTAATGGTTCATCTGCATTTGCACAGTTTCTAAAACTAGGTCGGGCCTGCAAAGTCTATGCAACGATCGGTACTACAGTTGAGTTATTTCACTCGTACTTCTAAACAACACATTTCCGTCTCTTTGCCCCGCTCCCTGCCTTTCCATGGGGAAAAAAAATAATTTTCTTGCCAGGTTGTATAGTCTATATACAACCGGAAAATGTTTTAGAATTCCCTGTCAATATATATATATATAGATATGTGTTTCAGCTAAACTGTTGACGTTCCGTTCAGACTGCCGCCGCCGATGTCTACACCAGTGGACTATGGCGCGTTTGACCAGTCTCGAAAACCCACCATTGCTTCAAAAGTTTGAAATGGTAATCGCTGTGTGTGTGTGTTGCAGCTGCCGCCTTTCTTTCGAACTGTGTGCGTGTTCGTGGTCGCAGTTGCAGTGGTGATCGTAGTACCTGGTATCAGCAGGTAACACCGATAACTGGCCGTACGACCGTCCAAGTCGACAAACACCCAGGCTATCTGCATACGCCAGACGGTCGAGGATGAGTCGTTTTGTTTGACGACGACGACAACAACAACAACAACTATAACAACGACAACATAACTCTTTCTGACTCTGTGAGCAAGTTCACCTGGGTAATAACAGTAATAACAGCTCAACTGTTCCGCTTTCCGACGCAGTCACTACTCCGGGCCCATTTGCACTGTTCGGTCGTTGACTTAATATTTATGCATCCCATATCGTCATGCCTCGTTCTCTCTCTCTCTCTTGTTCACAGGCTTATCTAAACGTAAAAATGCATATCGTTTCCCAGTTAGTGTTTGATGTACAAAGTAAGGATTATATATATATATATATAAATATACATCGAGACAAATATATTTTATCGCCCGTCACATGTATAGATATAGGCCATAGATATGTATTGTACTCACAGTATGAATAAGGCCATATTAAAAATGACTACTCTATTTGCAAAACAATTTAATTCGCTGCCAAACTCGACCAGATAGACTGGATAGTACGCCAATATATATCGCTGACTTATTACTGTCTACAGCTCCGTAGTGTTCTCTGAGTAGTTTTTAGTGCACGTACTGCAAGATGACGACTGCACCGTATGCATGCAAGTCCACACACCCGCTGTACGTCCACAACTATCATATCCCACCGACAAGCATGATACTGGTTTGCGAGAGATCAATGAACGTTGGACCACTGACCAATGGCAATGCGTTCTATTCGCGAACGAGAACAGAATGTCTCTCTCTCTGTCTCTCTCTCTGTGGTAACAACAGATGTAAAAGAGTGTAACAGGCGATACAGAGAGCGGTTTGCGCGACTTTGCATTGCGGAGCGCGCCAGGGACGGAGGCGGTTGCATTTTGCTTTGAGCTACATCAGTCGTAGGCAGGGAAAATTGAACTATTGAAGGTTTCGAAAAATAATCGCAGTTCCCATTGAAGAAAAGATTGAACTGCGCAACAGTACACTGATAAGATTTTGACACCCCACGTGGAGACTTACGCAATGAACTATTGATGATACCTGCATGTTCATCCACGGTAATGCCAGATGCCGCACATCGTTGCACTTGTTAGGGAACGACACACCGCCGCGACTGGAAGGAATTACGGCTTAAGGCATGCATGCTCTCCTGGTCCGAGTTTTATCGAACTTGCGTGGGATGAGCTGAACAGGCGTGTTGTAGCCAGAACTCCAGGCTTTAGAGTGCTACCAACAGTGGAACACTATCTCACAGCCCACATTTTGCTAATGAGTGAATTGGATTCATCTCAGTTTGCACGGCGGCCGTGTTATCAGGACAAGCGGGTGTTAATTACACTATACTAAATGAAATGTATGGTAAAATTAAAATAAACAATTCAACCATAGTAATTTAAGAAGTGCCCTAAAAACAAAATTGGCAATTTGCATTGCAATGTACCCTGTCTTTAATACATGTTACCTAAATATGTAAAACATCAAACAACACAAATTGTAACGCAACATTCCGGCCGTAGTTCAGAGTAATTTTAAATGTTTTCGAATGGTGTAGTCATTTTTAATATGGCATTACTATTGTGAGTATTTGTATACCTACACCCAAATGTAATGGCTGATGCAATTTTCTCTCTTCTCTCTCTCTCTCTCTCTCTCTATATATATATATATATATATGTATATATCTATATATATATATATATATATATATATATATATATATAATATGTATATGTATATATATATATATATATATATATATATATATATATATATATATATATATTCATATTCAAGTGGAGAACAGGATAGTCGAGCCATGAAAGCTTCTTCACGTAACTTTTCTTGACATGTAATTGTATTAAGTGTCGCTAGTAAGATGGCAACGTTTTGAGCTTTCGGACCGTCCACCATCATCGTCGATCGGTTGAAGAATACGGAAACCAGGCCGTATCTGCTGCTGCAGCTTTTGCGTGTGCTGTTGAGGCTGCCGGCGCTCTTTCTGCCAGCCGAGCGGTGATTTTGCCCATCAGTCGCTTCCAGGACATACATCAATCAGACCGTTCGGTGTCTCCCGATTACTTCCCCTCGCACAACGAAAGAAGAACGACGACGGCCAGAACAACACAACAACAACCACTGCCGCATCAAGGATTTCTAGAGTTAGTCATAGCGATTGTAGTCGTGGTCCACTAGCCGTGGTCGTGATGTCGAGCCCAGTGGCGTGGTGCATTCGCGTGCGCCTCGTGACCGAAGAACCGTAGGAAGCATGAATGCACGGCTTCGATACCCACCGGTGCACATTTATTGTATTGATTGGGGTCCGTTTTTTGAAGCAATGCAAGAGCGGTTCCGTCGACGTCAAATGTTGGCTGAGAGTACCTGACTGGAAAGTTACCCTTTTATTTCCTACGCTTTCCTTCCTACGCTTGTGAAGTGCCGGCCTCAACAAGCCTGGCACGTGGGCAGGCAGTTTGATGACATAGTGACGATATCGAGGGAAAAGACGGCATTTATACATAAATATATATAAATATATAAATATATATAGAGAGATAGAAAGAGAGAGAGGGGAGAGAGAGAGGAAATAGAGAGGAATATAGCTTGCTTAGCTCGGACGACCAAAGGTGTGTCCAATAGCATTTCTGTCCCGCAACAGCTCGTCTGTGACGTTGTCCGTACTGCAAGGAGATTACGGTAATCCCTGCGAAAATCGTCGGCGTACGAATGGTAGCAGGGAGGCGGGAGTGGGCAGACGGAGGCAAGGGCGTGCGTACATGGGAAGAGGTTGTGAGGTGAGGCTGAGGGAAATAGAGAAGACGCAGAAGACGCCGAAGAAGCAGCAGCAGCAGCAGGCGTAGTAGTAACAGTAACGGAGCAGCTGTGGTCTACGCCCGTCTACGGCGCGTCGCATAGGCGAGCTATATTCGGGCCGAGCATATCGTAGCCAAACATATAGAAGAAGAAGAGGCAGCAAACTGATCTGCATGCAGCAGACTCAGCGTGTGTGCGTGATACTGTTACCGTTGTGTAGGTAAGTTGGAGACGTCGTAGAGAGACAAACGTCCGTACGTTCGAGGTAATCAACGGCTAGCTTAACGTGTATGGAACGCCGCTGCTAAGAGTGGCGTCATGAGGAAGGCGTCACGACGACGACGACGATGGTGATGGCGATGATTATGATGCTGCTGCCACTGATGTTGTGAACGGAGAGCAGAAGGCGTTCAGCACAAGGTCTACGGGTGAGAGAAACGCGAAAATCTTAAGCCTTATGTAGCTATGGCTGCAGACAAAAACGAGGCTGCATCCTGTCTACGGTAGATAATTCCTTCGTCTACGTCGGGTTTACGTCGACATAGCATACCTAGATAAATATATCGATCAATCAATCTTTGCCGGCCGCCGACTTCCATTGCGCCTGCGGAATGGATGGAAGGTAGAGATCGTGGTTCCCGAGGGGGGGGGGTAGAGAGTAGATCTCGTGGTTGCAGTGGGGGTTGGGGTGAGGGTGGTGATGCTGGCTACCGCTGGTGCAGCTACTCTGGTCTGAGAGAATAAATAATGTTTGACATTAGGTTCACCAGTTTAATCGTGCCAAAGATCAGAGGCCGTTACACTGTCCAGCTGGTCTATCACTTAGATAGTTTCTAGCAAAAGTAACTAGATATCTGAAACTAGATCTTTAATAAAATCGGTGTTCAAGGCCACAATGCCGAACAAGGTGTCATTTCGTCGGGCGGACAATACCAGTAAATGACTTTATGTCTATTGGTACTTCTAACTGTACGATTTAAAACTACTAAGCGATGAAACCATTAGTGTCTGCTAATGAACATAGGACTTAAGCAATTAAATGGGCGGGGGGGGGGGGTAATGTCTAGTATTGAGCTACTATACTAATGATGGCTGGCCGGACATTATTTTATAAAATGTGCGATTGCAAGAGAGCGATTTTTCGATTAAACAGTTTAACAAGCCAGCGTGCTGGGAAGACGCAAATGTTCGTCTAAACGTTTCATCCAACATTAATTTTCGAAACGGTAATACGTGTATTGTTACGTTTTTAACGATACAGTGTGGTCAGTACATCACATTTTAATTTAGAATTCACATCTCGTTTACTTCGCGTTATCCATAAACGGCATACATTGATGACTTTCATAGTCTGTCAACATCATCAAGCCCATTTGCGGTAGCATAAGTATTCGGCACGGAGTCTGTAGGTTCCCCTTTTGGGTATAACTGATGCAAGCTCTCAGACAGCTAGCTTGAACAAAAAAAACGCAAAGACAAGAATCTTACGATATATATATATACATATATATATTAGAAAAGCTTCGACTCAGATGCAATTTCCTGTTAGCAGCGAACGTGCGTTCGACTACGAGCTACGAGCACGATGCATTAGAAAAGCAGTGGTGCTGATTTCCTAACGGGGCTTTCGATGGACGCGTGGTGCTCGGCCGCGAATAATTACTCTACGAGTAGATCGACGTAGAGATAGGCGAGACGTGTCGGGAAGTTGTTGCGAAGCTTCTGCTTTGTGTATTGTATATAAACACACACATATATATATATATATATATATATATATATATATATATATATGTGTGTGTGTGAGTGTCGAAACGAAGCTGAGAAGAGTTTGCCTTACCGCCTGCCCGGCGAACTTGTCAGCCCTACACCAAGTCGACATCCTGTGTCTTAGACGACGGCTCAAGCGTAGCGGACCGCCAATTGGCCATTCCACGTGCCAAACACATCGATCTCCATTGGATCGAACGCGACAACGGCCTACGGCTGACGTCGACGACGACAACGACAACGACGACGACCACCACGGCGTTTCGCATGGCGGACGTGGCCACAAGATTCGCTTCTTCGAGAAAGTCAGATGTCTTCCTGGCAGCCTCTGGCAGCGACCAGGAGAGAGCGAGAGAGATAGATAGAGAGAGTTCAAGATAAAGCTCCCTTGGTGTCTGTTGGCAAATGTACCATTGCGTGCGTGCGGGGGCCCTCAAGCGTCCAGTTAGCCATGCTGCATAGCACTAAGACCAGAGTGGTTAACCAAAGATCGCCGCTCACTCACTCAATCCTGTACTACGCCTGCCGAGCGTCCCGCCTGGAGCGAAACACATGAGTGCATGTGAAATCAAATGCATGCGATTTGACTTGGCACATCCCGGCGGCTAGCCAGACAGACAGACAAACCTCGGACCGCACCATACACACAAACGCAACTTCCATAAGACATTACAGAGCGTTTCTGCTTAGTGTGTTTATAATGGAAATAAGTGCGAAACATCGATGCAGTATTTGCAGACCACGCTCTGCATTGCTACAATGGCTTGCCGCAACCAGTGACCACTTCCACAAGAAAGTAAAAAAACATCCTGGATCTCGTGATAACAGACGCTGTCGACTTAATTACGGATGTAAAGGTCACCGTTCCTTCGGCCAAGTCGGATCGTATGATACTTTGGTTTAAACTGGCGATTCGGCACGAACTTACAAAGAATCGAGAGAGTTGATTACATAACAAGCGGAAATTGATGCTATTGCCGCCAACCTGGCATTGGCAACTGACTGCTCATTGTTTTTCTTCGAATGTGATTCAGTTCAGAGTCAACACACGAAGTTCGTACATTTAATAACGTATCTAGCTGAACGATTTACGCCCTTATGTCGGCCACTGTTCTCCCAGAGTGACGCTGGAAGTTCACTGGAAGTGCATCTGCCGCCCTAGAACGAGCCATGATGTCGGAGAGACGGCGTAGCCTGACTTGCCTGACTTGACCCAGCCAGCGGCCCAAAGCAGACGCCTGGAGGAAAATTCGCAATGTTAAGATCCTCTTTCGGTACGGAAACAAGGTCCTCCACCTGTAGGCAGAATTTCCTTTCCCTGGGTCAACAACACAGCCCTTGTCGAACACCAGTGCATTTGTCGTGTCTCATCAAAGGTTTGGTTTCCTGCGCCTGTGACAGGAAGTTGCCAAAGTCTTTAACGTTGCGTTGTACGGTACAGACTTTCCGTTCCATCTCAAAATGATGCTTCTTTTTTTTGTATAGGCTTCTTAAACAGGCGTTTATGACATGACAGTTTATCAACGTCTCGTTGTTTAAGGACGTCATGTGATCACTTGAGTGAATCTCTTGGTAGCCTCACATTCTTGATTCAACCATGGTTTATGACTTGACAGATGTTACTGAGGTGGTGTCGGCGCAGCAGTCTGAACCGCCTAGCTGAACGGAGTGGATATTTTCTAATAGTTAAACCAATGGCTTACTCCGTGTCTACAGCACAGACCGCGCCAGCATAATGACCGGTCAAGAGTCACATCGGCGTAAGCCCAAATGTCGTTTTTTCGTCTACCGAATATATTTGTGATTGCTTCCTATATTTGTGTGTGTTCTGGACACGCGGTAGGCTTGCACCTTGCAGTTATTTTAGTGGGACACGTTCTGTCGAGTAATGTTAAACGTCACTCTAAGGTGTTTTTCTTCAGCAGGTTTACGCTGATTTTAGACAGTGATGTTATATATATATATATATATATATATGTACATATATACCAGCTGATCTGATTAATCCTTCATCGAATCATCAGTCATCGACTCTTGAAAGTTGACGCCCTGTTACACCATTAAGTCCTGTAAACAAAGCGAAAATAAACGTGCACATCAGCCATTTGTGTAGGCACCCGTTTTTGCCAAAGCGAGCACTAACGATGAAGACAGTACATCATATAGATCGAGTTGGGGCAAGGCAAATAACGCGTCAAATATTCCCAACGAGCTCCAACTGAAAGAAGCACACAAATGCTTCAAAGAATGCCATGAAGCCGGTAGGATGTTGTTTGTCGAGCAAACGGCCGAATCCTGAGCAGTTGCCCTGACCAGTTGCGTCCTAATGCTCTCGCTTGCCGTCCCATGATGATCAGTTGTTAGCGAACGTCAGACGGAAACGCACTTTCTCGTCTTGTCTGCAAACAACTCAGCGCTCAGTCTTCTCAATCTGTTCTTTATCATCGGCCTCTAGGGACAAAAGGACGTGCGTTTATGCAACTAAACAACAGCATCAACATTTGAACAAGATTTTGGTGATTTGCACTGCGTCCGGCGTATACACGCACACACATACACACACACATATATATATATATATATATATATATACCCTAGCTGATGGGCAGCAACAAGTGTAACAAACGAGCGTCAATGTTGACAACTGTTATTGTCAATAATTGTTAAATATTTACTTTAGTCTATGAAGTGACAGGCAACAGAAGCTGCGCTTCCTGGACGTTTGGTGTAGGCAAACAAAACGGCTACTCTCTCTCTCCCTCTTATAGAATGAATTGTGTTTACACTGAGTATCTAGGGACATTATTATTGTCGTCGTGAGGAATTTCTATATTCGACGGATTAGTTTAAGGGTAGACCTAGGTCGATGGAAATGCCTACGTCCGAACGCGTAACGTCTAGCATTGCGCCAGCCATGGGCCGAGCAGTTCTAGGCCAAAATGTTACAGACTATTATTAGACGACCTTCCACCGCTAGCGAGCGAGCGAGCGAGCGAGAAACAGTGTCTGAGAAAGAAAGAGAACGAGACGGAGTCTGTCATAAGAACAATTTACTAGGCGGCCAGGCAAGCATACTAACAAATAAACAGTAAACAAAGGGTCCCAGCCTGTCCAAAAGTCCGACGGATATATATATATATATATATATATATATATATATGTATATATATATATATATATATAATATATGAAAAATGGTAGATATTACTTAAAATAAATGTCGGCTAATAACATCTTTGACTACTGGATGCATCGAACCAGCTTCTATTTCATTGCATTGCAGTATGTGGTATCGGTCAATACTACACGTACGGTCAATACATTCACAGTCTTCTATTTTAAAGCAATACTTTATATATATATATATATATACACTATATATATATATATATATATATATATATATATATATATATATATATATACTATATATATATATATATATATATATATACTATATATATATATATATATATATATATATAAACAATGGGAACAAAAATGGGAAACATAAAAATACAATCCGAATGGACCAAAACGTCTGTCTATCAGGTTCTGATTTTGTATGACCTATAGTACTGTTTTATGAAGATTTGGGCCATCAGACAATGAAGCTTAAGAGGGTGCGTTTCGTGAGTATGAGTCTTAGCGGTCCAACAAATACTGTTATGTACAAAAAAAGGCTTCTTCTTTCTGCAAGCTACAATTCGAGTAATGCAATAATGGACGGGAAGCCGTTATTCAGCGGCGGATTTATATTTTCACATAATTTCCGCCAATTTATTTTTTGAGGTGGTGGATACACCACACCAAGAAAGGCGTTGTAGCATATCTCCAAATGGTAGAGACTTTTTCGAAGTTTTGCTGGATTCACCTCGATGGCCATATGGACTCGACCCGTCGGATTAAGAAGTCTAGTTTAAAATATTCGATACCATTCATACACATTATTCGGGAATGGGGCCTCAATCCCAATGGCCTGACCGAAGCTCTCCGAAACACTTTTGTGGACTTTACCTTTGCTGGAAACCAGGATACGGCTCGATATAGGGCTACGACTGTTGTGGCACCGTCCTGCTTGTGCTCGCCATTATTTCACACAAAGGCGTCTACGGGAAGAATCAATTCGGCTGTTCCAACCAAATATCGCCTCAAAATTTCTACCCAATAAATGATCAACTCAAATGTTCCACCCAAATATCGACTCAAACGTTCCGCCCAAATATCGATTCTAATGATCCACCCAAATAGCAAAGATGACATTATCTGGCGAAGGATTCGAATTCACTCTACTCTGCACGAGAAGGGGGTGGGGGAGGGGAAGATAACTTAAAAACTTTGATTATCTATCTGTATCAATTAGTTATAGGTTGGTCGCCTCAGCTGTTATGCCTTACATTTATTCTGTACGAGACGTAATCGACGCTGCCACCCGTCATCGGTCACGCTGTTGTCAGCATCTGCAGCATTGGCAACGCGTAGCTGAGTTGTCGTTGTCGTCGTCTGATCAAACTCCATAAAGAGGCATTTAAAATAGGGAGGGAGGAGTGCAGGCGACGGAGGAGCACCTGCAATATAGGAGGGCGCTGATAGAGTCGGGCATTCATCCTCTGTCTGGGATCTCGAGTAAAGCTAACCAGAATGCCACTACACCTTCTTGTCGCTTCGTTAGCATCGATACCATCTATCGATGTCACGCCTGCTACTATTACGAAGTACATCATATACTATTATTGTGATTACAGTTAGTCGCTGCTGCTGCTGCTGTCTATGTCCCATCCTGTTGAGTTGGCCCGAGGCGATTTATATATATATATATATATATATATATATATATATATAATGCATCACGTATACACGCACGCCCATATGAACTCTTTTTTTTTTCAGTTTAACGATACGTGATAACCAACTCCCTCGGATTACTTCGGACTACTTTCCCGATAGATTGCCGATTTATTTTAATATAACCGTTTGGCGCGTTACTGCGCGGCCGGCAAGCGAGTGGCTATATCGGTGTCGCTGTTGCTGGTGCTGCTGCTAATACTGTTGCTCAGTCGTTGCTGCTGCTTCTGAGTTCTTGGTTCGGAAGCTTTATGTCCCGTGGAGAAAAGTCGACTGAAAATGCAACATCTAGCAAAATTCGTTACTTGCCGAGAATGGATATTACTGATATTGGATGTAGATACTTGCATGTTTTGAATGGTTATATATATATATATATATATATATATATATAATATATATATATATATATAATATATATATATATATATATATATATATATATACGCACCTATAGGCATTGTGTTGTGCGCTGAGCAGATACAAGTGTCTGCGTAGTCTATACGAGAAGCGCGAGCCGCAGGTACTGTTCGTAACAGCCACAGGCGCCAAATCATTAGGCTGCTCAGCCAGCCTATGGCGTTCGTTAAAAGTTTCGCTAAGGTGGCAGGACGAATGGATTTATCTACCGGCGTCTTGGCGCCTGTATTTGTTGCGACACATATATGCGCAAGTCCGCGAGTGAATGGCGAGCCAGACAGCATTCTGATCACACAGAAGAGTCTACGCTACAGTGCAACTAACGGCCAATCTTAGCTTGATAGATATCGAGGCGCCGGCTTCGAAGAAGAAGAAGTGGAAGAAGGGGAAGAATGAAATGCCAAAGGCCATACCACGCTTGGGAAGGGCACTTTGAGAGTTTGATGGGTTTATGAATCCCACACTAGTCAGCAGGCTTCTAGTGATGCATGTGCAATCTTGCATTCCCAAAATCTTCTAAAATAAAAAAATATATATTGAGGCACATCGTTTATGAGCATCGCGTTTGCGTAGCTATCATATAGTCGTCTCGATCGAGTTGCGCACACGGCGCATGCATTTTGCTGTTCTCTGCTGGTGGTCATACTGCAGATTGCTGGCTAATGCACATATCAATAAGATATGGAAAGCAGCAACCTCTACATTACAATGGCGGACGCAATATTTATCATTATGCTAATAGTATTAATGACAGGAATATTATTTTGGCCAGTTTCGGTGTCTCAGACAACGCTTCGGCATCTTCTCAGCGCAACGCAGGCTGGGCGCCTGTTTCAGGTGATCTTAGGCTTTGTGACGACTCACGCTGTCTTTTTCTCCAGCCGTCGACAAACTACAGCCTGAAAAAATGACGATATAGAAGGAAACACAACAGCTGACGCGTCTTTTATCTCCTCGTCGAACGGTGGCACAGTTTGGTGCCAGGAAAAAGGGAAACAGCGGGAAACAGCGAATACAGCTACACTTTGTACAAATATCCCGAGGGCGGTTTGTGTGAGTCAGGCTTTCCAGGCAGAGAACAACATAGCATGCTTTAAGTAGTAGCTGTCTACAGTGCACAAACCCCTATTGCTGGCACTACAGTTAATACACTACAACTACTACTACTACTACTACTAACCACTATGGTAGTCCTTGGCGCCGGGAAAAGAACCATATTCCACCCTCTGAAGGCTACCAATATTCACTTCATTTCCAAGTCAGAAAATGGCCTGGCCCTTCCTTGGTTGTCCGTCGCGTTCAGAGACTGGACCTGGTCCTGCATCAAGTATCTTCTCTGTCCTGTCTCGTCCGCTGCCTTTGTTCGGACCGCTTTTTTTCTCAGATACTTTGTCTCTCTCTCGCCCTATCTCTCTCTCTTCTCTATCTATCTATCTCTCTCTCTCTAGCTTGCTTGCTCTGCCCAAAAGGCCGCTGTACCCCAAAAAGGCTCAGACCAGTTACCGTCATCCTCGTCACTCGTGCCGTTCTTGGCAACCAGGAATTTTAGTGGTAGCCCGGCGTGACGCGACTCTCCTTGTCCTCCTTCTGCGCCATCCCATATGCTAGCTAGCTACGACCCCCAATCTCAATTCCTGTCCCTGCTCATGAGAAGACGACCTGTTTTTTCTGCCTTCTCCTGTCTCTCTCCATGAGCTGCAGCTCTGCAGACGACTTTGCGTGGCCTCAATTCGAGGCTCTAGACAAGGCGCTACACTGCAACGATCACAACCAGAACCGCCAACACTACGACTACCACTACCACTACTACTACAACTACAACACAAACTACTGTTGCGGCTGCAACCGTTACGGGTCGCTAACACGGCGGTCGAATGCTGCCTCCCTACTCTACTCTGTACCCCAAACCCCCAAAACAAGCTGCAAAAAAGCTAAAGCCCCCAAAACAAGCTGCATATAGATACCGCCGATGGGTACTATCTGCCAGCACTGTCTAGTCCTCTTCTCTTCGTCTTCGATGCGCATTCGTTCGTAGTCTCTCTCTCTCTTTTGCTCTTGGAATTACTTTCTCTTATCCTCATTATTTTTAGACTATCTTCTTTCCACTTCCCCCTCCCCCCGCCCCCTGGGTTATTTTAGTTATCTGGTTTCTTTTTAACCCTTTTTTTAAGCCCTTTGCGTTGCTTGACGTCACCGACGCTGGGGTTCAAACGCCCCGCCCAGCCTTCAACTAGCCCCAGGCAGGGATTTCTTATATCAATATATAGATATTACAAGCACACACGCACAGACATAAACTTGTTTGGAGCGCTTATCAATTTGCTGCTGCTGCTGATGCTTTTTTGCTGCCACCTCAACAAAGTTTGCGAAGCTGGGACAACAGCAGCACCACCAGCAACAATAAGAGCAACCAGCAACTGTTCTTTAGCGCCTGTTCAACGCCGACAGCTGCAAGCCGGTTATCCAGTCAAGTCTCTCTCTCTCTCTTCGGATTAGGCTCTAGGGACCAGGAAGAAGTTGAGCGTTCTCCCGTTGGTGCTTGCTGCCCTACAGAAATGTAAACATAGACGGCCTCAAAAAACGCTCACTCAGCAACATATGATTTGGTCATGTTTTTGACATCACGGAGTTGTAGAAGTTATGCCTGCACGAGTTTGGGTTCCCCACTCGTGTAGGCAGAACCTAAGAAGAATCAGCCTCCTGCCAGGGTGATTGATGTTTTCTCTTATTTAGACTTTCTATATGTGTATACTTTTTTTTCATTTTCAACATAGTTTATTTTACGGAGCACTGCACTTTGCAACGCTTAAGTTCTCGGTAAATAAAGCATTGAAACAAGATATGAATCAAACAACGACGACATTACGCTCCAACTCCCCACACACGTATATATGTATGTATGTATATATATTATACATAATATATATATATATATATATATATATATGTATATATATATATACTATTACATGTCATGTACTAATATATATATATATATATATATATATACTATTACATGTCATGTACTACGCGCCTAAAGAAAAATAATAAGGCACGTTTCTGCTTCCACATACTTCTACGGTGCGGCGTTCTAATTATGCTTATGCTAGACTTGCCG
The DNA here is from genome assembly GCA_003439945.1 of Dermanyssus gallinae. Lineage (NCBI taxonomy): Eukaryota > Metazoa > Arthropoda > Arachnida > Mesostigmata > Dermanyssidae > Dermanyssus > Dermanyssus gallinae. The sequence goes on from QVRM01002772.1 coordinate 200,636, forward strand.
TCAATGTGGAACGATTTCGAGAATGGGAATAGCGCACTGCCCCCTCCTTCTTTCCCGCCCAGTTTACAGAACGGCCGTGTGAACGCGCTCAAGTCGACGGCCATTGAGGCTTTGGCTTTCGCGTCATTCAGCCAGCGATCGATCAGAATGGCCGCACCTTCCGCACTCTAACACACGTCCCTACGTACTATTGTGTAGCCGTCGTAGGTCGTATTTAGCATGATCGATTGGATATGATCCCTCAAGCACGACACGAGTTACCTGCTATGAGCGCCTGTTGCTGGCCGGACTTGGCGTGTTCTCCGCTCTCTGCGCATTGCTTATGCTTAACAGCCATGTCCATCGCAAGCTACTGGCGTGCTGAGATGCATGCATTCATATTTTGCTCTTTGTATGCCAACAGGTAATGAAAGAATGCAGAACGAGAAGCAGGAAGAGAGAGAGAGAGAGAGATAAGTGAAAAGTACTATACGGAGCTGCTACAATACGCACGACAAAAGCATCTATCACGGCATAATCAGAATACAGTTAATTCTAGAGCGAGCAAACTTGGTCGAGCAAGTATGGGTCTACGTATTTTTTTAATAATTATAATAATAATGGGGGTGTATGGCATTGCACAATCTCTTTTGTTGAGACACCAGTGCTTCCCGATATTGTGCTCGGTATCAAATGATATTGCAAATAGTTTGCGCTTTCTTTTAAATAAAATATTACGATACAACAAACGATAGATGGCAACGTGCACGTTTTAATCTGATAATAATATTTTATTTTAATAACGGTTTATTATTATGTACATATATCACAATTACTAATATATTAATTCTATAACATCCACAATATTGCCTATTTTAAGAACGCGGTCGATCTTGAGTCCGCTGTGGTCTCAAAGAGCTTATCCCAAGCTCAATAATAGTAATAATGATAATAATAATTGATTTTTAGGGCGGTTTCAAATGTCTTACCAGAATCTAGGCGCGTTGACTTAGACGAGCTGGAGCTTCTGGGAGCCCCAATAGGCTTACGATTGATTTCGAAGACCCTTAAAAAAAGTGCACTGGACTGAAGCAGATTCGCTCTCGCTTAACGGCGATGCATTCGCAAGCAGCTCTGTGTATCTGGAAGATACAGCTTGGGCTCGCCAAAGCTTAACTATACTCTGCGCACTTCGCTAGCTATTAAATGTCACGAAGATCTTCAAGCTCACGACGATATCGCAAGAAGCATTTTAGGTGAAGTATTAAACGTCGACCTGCATGATGACACTTGGAAAAGAGCAACCTCTTCCAATTGCCGAAGGAGGACTTGGTATTAGATCAGCGGCGGAGCTGGCTCCCATGTGCTATGCCGCGTCTCTATTGGAATTTAAGTAAACTCGCAAAAACGTTGGTCGGACCAGACATCCGCCAAGGAATCACAAGAGCCAAAGACGCTGCAGAGCTAATAGCTAGACAAGCAATTGGACCAGGCTCCTGGCAAGAACGTCCCACACAGCATACCTTGGACTCCTACAGATGCAGCGCTGCAGCTAGAGAACTGTTAGACAGCCTCCAATCTCCAGTGGAAAAAGCTATCTTTCTGGCAGCACGGGACACATTTAGTGGAGGCTTTCTAAAGTGTCTCCCTTCCCCGCAGCTGCGTACCATGCTGGACAACACCTCATTCCGCATGGTAACAGCTCTTTGAATAGGTGCCCCGGTTTGCAACCCCTACAGTTGCCGCGCATGTGGTACCACAGTAACTGAGGATGGGCATCAAAAGCCACGGTAGAGTTTCTAGACACGCTGAAATCAATGCAATTATAAGAAAAAGATGCTACAGTGTCCTGCACAGTGGCTTCCTCGTATATACGCCACAGTTCACTAGAAGCGGGATGGGTTGCCGAGCGCGCAGATAATGGGAAAAAAACGCAAGTACCAAGAACTGGAGACAAGTATATCGTAGTGCCAATATCGATGGAAACAATGGGCCCGGTAAGCAAGGGACCCAAGAGATTCATCAGTGAGCTGGGCCAACGGATTACAGATCTCACAGGGAATCGGCGTGAAGGCGAGTTTCTACGGCAACTGCTGTCGCTTGCAGTGTGCCGAGGAAACGCCGGCTGTATTGTCGGTTCCATGGAATAATATTTAGGAGTTAGGAAAAGACAAGGAGTACACGTTCACACCTCACAATTGTAACATTTAAACAATAATAATAATAATAATAATAATAATAATAATAATAATAATAATAATAATAATAATAATAATAATAATAATAATAATAATAATAATAAATACGCTAGACCAGACACAAGATATATTTTTGTGCCTATGGCCATGGAGACACCAATCAGCAAGGGAACCGAGGTATTCCTCAAAGAATCAAGGGTCACGAGCGACCGAAGAGAAAAACGTGAGGCAAACGTTGTCTTTGGCCTTTTGCGGAGGGAACGCCGCATCTATTGTAGGCGCCATGGAGTAAGTAGAGATTAGGGAAAAGAATTGCGATAATACGTTTAAATCTCATATCTGTAATATCGTTTAACATGCAACAATAATAATAATAATACCAGTTTCCCAGTGACGAACGAACGTGTAGAAACAAACCTAAGAAGAAAGCGTATGCGGGCTACACAACAAGGCTAAAGCAGTTAAACATAGATAACATTTGCCTTAAACACTTAGATAGATAACATTTGCCTGAAACACTAAGATCTTAGTCGGCTAATTTTCCCTGGGAATTAATTAGCATGCGCATGGCCATTCCTATACAATATTTATAAGAACGTTAAAACAGCGTGTCGTAAAACAATATGTCCGTAAACACGTAAATCGTCTATTAATTTATCGTTTTACCCTAGCAAGAAGATGATTCAAAGCAAGAAGATAATATAGCTTACACATATTAAGTCTTTGATGCAAAGCAGTGGTATCTATAGTGTTGCTAAAGCCTGTGTATAAGTTAACCACTAGCTATTTATATAAAGGGTGTCCAAAAAGAGTTAGAGAAGTCCTTATCAGTATAAAGACTCCTTTTAACTCTTAACATAACAAAGGGGAATCTTTAAAACTATAAACATTTAAGATATTTTGAAAATTATTTCAGTTTTAAATAATACAGATATAATGGCATTAATAAAACTTTTTAGTTTTTACAGGCTGTATACAGTCAACCAATTTTTTGCACTTGTTCACATGAATCACGCTTAGTTTCATTAATGTACGTTTCAATGTTGGTCTGTAGTTTATTATATATTAGGATTATTAGCGTACAATTGATTCATCTAAAAACCCCACAAAAAGGTCTAGCAGCGTTGAATCGCAATATTTTGAACGCGAGTGATTGTCTCCATTACGCGGGATTACCCGTCCGGGACACTTCGTCCTTAAAAGCCTTCAATTGTCTCACCGGTTGTATGACACTATCTTGTTCCAAGCAGAGTTATTCGCACATCGGTTTAGTCCAAGATCGGCCAAATATAATAATGGGTATCATGCTGCGATAACACTCGCCTTTCACTATAGAGTTAAACAACGACAGTATGGAGTCATTGCGGACACTGCCCCATACTGTCGGTCATGGCGGCGATATTTTCAAGCAAACGGTCACGCTATGGTTCTCTGATTCTTGGCTCATCACATGTTAAAACTCTGCTGTAAAATGTCTTGCACAACTGCATAACTCGTTCTCTCACTCGGCTGGTTATGACGGCCGAAAACATCCACGAATAAGCATGTTCTCATAGAATTCCAATGTACATAATGATACACTTTCACAATCTCTAGGCGTTCTCTTGTTGGGTAATCGTAACAAAATCCATCTTGGATTCGGCAGTCTCGCCCAGTTCTGTCTACGACGAGAGCCTATCGGCTCGAAGAGGCCAGAGGAGCTGAATATATAGACACTTCTACTCTTTATATTATACACACATGCATATATATATATATATATATATATATATATATATATATATATGAGTGTGAACACACCTGCCGGCAGCACACTTAGGGCTTACGGAGTTTGAAAGCAGGTGAAAATGAGACGGGGTGGACTGTCGTCGCGTGATTCGAAAGAGTCGCGACTTATATGGCAGTGAGAACTGTCGCGTGGCGGCTAGGTGATGCATCAATTATGTACGATGTACTGTTAGCACTAGCGCTGCTACTGCAATATGCATCGATGCAAGTACGCAAACAACGCGTGACTTTCGCCGGCCCCTGGGAGGTCACCCCGTAGATGACTGGTGAGACTGCGTGCGCGAGCCGCTGTTCAGGGGGGCGGCGGAGGGGGGTTCACAAAGCGCGGTACCAACGCTGAAACGGCGGGCTGAAGTAGGTGTAGTGCTCTTATTCCTCGCCCTCGGGCTCTCTCTCGACGACGCGATTTCGAGCGATTTTCGAGCCTAGTTTAGTAACAAAGACGCTTACATATATTTGCCTGCGTAATACATATTCGTATTGCTTCGTATATAGCTCTATAGTCAGCGCACGGTGGACGGTCGTCCGGATCGCAGCTCCAGAGGATCGCATCGTACGACAACAGGGCACAATGCGCGGCTGCTGCTGCCGCCGCCAACAGCAAACAATGTCTGTTCGTGTTGTGCTGTGTTGTGGCCGTTGTCGTTGCTATCCTTCTGTAGACCGCTATCCTTTTGGAGACCGCTATCCTTCTGTAGATCGCTATCCTTCTGTAGACCGCTATCCTTTTGGAGACCGCTATCCTTCTGCAGACCGCTATCCTTTTGGAGACCGCTATCCTTCTGTAGATCGCTATCCTTCTGTAGACCGCTATCCTGCTGTAGAGTGTAGAGAGCGCAGAGACCTTTGTCATTCAGCGAGCATTCGTTCGACTCCTACCCCATGTGTACGCGGATCTGTTATGTGCACACATGTGCCGCCTGAAGCTAGCTTGGCTTACAATTGTTTCATAGACTAAGCTGTGATTATCCTTTTCGAAAAAAAAGTCAATTACGACGATTAAATAACCTACTAGCCTCACCACGTTTATGATAGTTGTGATGGTGGTTATTCGTCTGTGCAGGAACAGCAGAGCAGTAGAAGACGATGGTCCGTCGTTCATGACGACATAGTATTGTCAGTATCCTGCACTATACTTGAAAGGATAGGACTAGTCAGACACATGCCCATATATCCTTGAAGAATCTATCTGACACATTCCATCACGGACCTGTGCCTCGACGCTCTACGTGTACCCTACTGTTGGAGATGACAAACGATTTGGCCTTGAACAGAAACGCTACCGTGGACTTGCATTGTGTATACTTTAACCAGTCGAGTGCCTTTGATAGGGTCGATTATAGACTTGCGGTTGACAAGATGAAGCAGGTCAACAGGCTCGTAGATGGCTTGGCAGGCCCGGTGACGCAGCGTGCGGCGTTTGCGTACGTCTTGCGGCCGGAGGAGACACATATTGAGGCTACAAGGTCCGTGAGGAATCATTGAAAAATCCGAAAAAAAATTTTGTAGATTTAATAGGTGCAACATGGGTTCGATTCCCTGCCGTTGCGCATTTGTATTTACAGGGTCCGTCTCACAAAGCAATAGAAAAGCAATTCCCCGGACGTTAAATTTGACCTGAGAATCAGCTCGAAAAAGTGCCGCTTTCTGCACAACCGACCGCTCAAAGTAAAATGCGGGAAAGCTTTTAGTGAGCCACGACTGACACCGTCAGGCGTTCCACAGGGCAGCTGCGTCTCTCCACTGCTAACGCAAAATTTGCCTTAGACATACAACAACCTTATATTCCGTCGAGTGTTAAATACCTTTTATACGTTGACTACTCTTTTTCAGCGCATCCTGCGCTGCGTACCACTTAGGGAGAGTCGACGGTATCAGCCGCTAGTGTAGTGGATGGAGCGTTCTCCTCTTCGAAATGTCTCGTTCTGAAACATGGCTCTTCCGATCTCGACGATCAGCTCAACGGGTCAACACTGCCTACCGCAGGTTTGCACGAAGCCTAGGTGTGTTAATGTCGGCCTTACGTTTTCTGCACATATTAGATTTTAATCAAATCTGACTTTGTACTTGTAAACATGCTGTTCCGTTCTGTTTGTTGTCACTAAGAATCCAAATGTTTATATTTGTCTGTATAAATCAAATGTGCTATGTAGACTTTTATGTTGTACACCCGTCTGAAGCCCGCATTTGTGCCAACAAATAGAAATGATAGAGAGTGTTCAGAGAAGGTTTAAAAAACTCTGTTTTAGATGCGATCTCGACCCGAAAGTTGATATTCTTCCGTCGCTGTCAACTTTATTTGGGAACAACCATACACGGGTCTTGTCACAGCTTGTAAGCATGAGCTCAAACACAAATATATCTGTGGTCATCTAAAATTTAGCGACATTTCCCAAGTCAAAGGCAAGGTAAATCTACTAAAAGAAGCCAAAACTAATGCTAACTAAAATCTCAGATATATATATATATATATATATATATATAGACCGTTGACGCCTTAGCACCCTTCCCAACATTGTTAAACGTGCGTTTTGCTTTGCGGAGACGATACCTGATTGTCTCTTTTCTTTTCTGCTCTCTGCTGTCTGACTCGTGCCAACTTATCTTGACTTGTTTGCTCGCCGTGTGTGCATGTGCATGTCGTGAGGGCGATCGTTCGACCTCACCTTCGCAGGGGGGGTCACGTCTCGTCCCTCTCTCTCTATCTGTCCTCTGGATGACGCGAGCTGCTCAATATGTTGTGCACGCACGCCTTCAGAACTACATCGAATCTGGGCCGAGTCGCCCAGCCCCTGTTGTTGTCATCATTACCATCGTCATCATCATCATCATTATCATCTATCATGAGTCGGCTCTGCGCGAGCCCCTTTGTAGGGGAGAACCTGATACGTTACGTGCGCTGTACGTGCGCACAGCCCAGCCACGTTCACGTGTGCAGGCGAGCTATAATACATTGTGTACAAACCATTAAAGGCAATCCAAACAACAACACCAACAACAACAACATCGTATGGAAGAAAAGCTTAAGCATCGGCTACTCGCCGTTTGTCCATTGCCGACAGTTCAGCAGCTATCAGGCCGTTATGCGTGCACATCAACGAAGCAGTACTACAATAAAGCACTAATACGGCACACCGAGTACATATTTGGTTATGCCTTCTTTTGCTGCAAAGTTGAAAAGCAAGCATTTTGAGTGAGCAGTACCTAGTTTCAGTTTTTGTTGTTTTTCTCTGCGTCAAAGATCATTAAAATCATTAAAGACTTGACGTATGCATTGATATACAGCCGTGTCTAAGTTTTAGCATATATATAATAATAATAATAATAATAATATTAATTATAAATGTACTATATTTTTTACACACATATATGTATATATATATATATATATATATGCTACAGTAGGTAATAACGTATAGAATCCGGCAGCAAAATAAGGAGTCCAAGGTCGACGGCATGGGTTTGGCGTTGAAATAGGTCGAAATGCTACACAAAATTCATACGAGCTGGTCCGTGCCTCGATGTTGGATTGTAACGTTTTTCACTTTTTTTTCGTAATTGATACTTGTGGGGGTCTCTCTTTTATCTTAATTTATTTTTCTCTTTTTCGTTTTTAGCATGTTTACATACAGGGGCGGCGTTGCTTGGAGTCTCCCCTCTCAGCCATAACCGACAGCGCTGCTCTTTGCGCGATCGATCCGGGAATGCAGAACACAGATTGGGACCACAATCATTGTGTTTTACAGCGGCTGTCCAAGTTGCAGCTCAGAGTTAACGGTCGTGCCCGCCGTTTGATTCTAGGGTATGACAGACATTCAACACATTTGACATCTTATTCTATGCGCGGACTGCAAATTATTGCCGAGAAAATACAGAGGGAGAATATTAGCCCATTATCAAAATTGTGATGGTCGTGGATAACAAGTTGTTGATGACAATGCCCGCTAGCGTGCCAAGACAAATGCAAGTACAGCAAAAATTTCAAGTTTAGTTCTCGCTTTGCATAGGTAAATATTGCTCAGTTTTGTCAAAGCAAGTATAAAATGAACTTTTTTTGCAAAAGTCAGAGGAACATATTAAACATTCTAAATATGTAGTAGTCAGTATGGCACTGCATGAGCAAGCTAAATATTTGTGTGCTTTTTAATTTGAGGGTACAATGAAACACATGTCGTTAGACTGCTGAAAGGTGTTTAAAGAACCTTTTATGAAACTATGTTGGCGGTACTTTGTAGAATCGGTAGCGTACCTACTCGCTCGTAATTTCATATCCTTTTGAAATGCCAAAACATTTGGACACGTTTTCAAACACAGATGATAAATATGTCTTTTTATATTTTTACGATCGGAAATGCTAGCTTAAGGAATTGTTTTTTTTAACCTCAAGGCGGCCTACAAAATTGGTTAGCAATTTATTTTCCTGGCGCGTGTCAAAGTAGATGCTATACATAGCAATGGTCCTCAAAAAGTTTACACGAAGCAGTTTGATACTAATAGTGTTGTGGTGGACCAAGCCATCAAATGGTGGGCCAGCACCCAGCTAGAGAGAGTGAGAGATAGAGACCAATTGAGGCTAGCCAGTAAGTACCTTACCCATTCACACAAGCTACGCATCAGCATACGCCATTTGTATGCAACCCCCGGTGAAGTCTTTTTTATTATAATATATATGGTTGGAATCACGCAGCCTTCTTGAGCGGTAAATTTCCAAGGTGGCATAAATAAGTGTGTTCTAGCTAAGTTCTATTCCCATATTTTGTTTGCAGTAAAAAATATTTTGCTTATTTTTACTGAACCATTTTTACTTCCTATATTTTATTTTCAATCAAAAACGTTTACGGCATACTTCTGTGCATTACTATTTTGTATTGCTTAAGTCTTACTTTTCCTGCGACCCACAAAAATGCAATTCAAAATGGGTAAACGTTAGACTTGAACTTCTGATCCTTCGTAATGCCGGACATCTAGGCCATTAGAGCAACAAAGCACAAAGCCATACACGTGTCACCTTCATCTAGGTCAAACGAACTTCTTGAAATACTCCTCAACAGACTTAACTCGTCTTATGTAAGGTAATTTGCACGTGAAAA
>QVRM01002773.1:0-85463 GCA_003439945.1 Dermanyssus gallinae
AGGATGATTTGCTGCCATCTCATCCTCAAGTTTTTGAGACAACGAAAGGGCGGGACCTCTTCGATTCTTCTCCGCACGAGAAAATCTTCATCCATTGACCAAAAACATAACCCGAAAAATGACCGGTGCCTCGCAAAGGACCCTGAGGATGTACCAATCGTACATAAACCAAACATCGTGCCAGTGTGCACGTCCGGTCCTAAGTGTTGTGTCGAATGAAGGAAACGCGATGCCCCCCGCTTTTTGACAGACACGAAACCGTAACAAATGAAGTACATTTGCGTGCTCTGCAAAGAGTGCTGGAAATATCGATTGACAGAGTGTTCAATGGAAGACAATATGTCTTTCAGCAAGACGGCGCTCACGCCCCACCAGCAATCATATTCAAGATTGGCTGCGGGGCAACATGACGGCCGTTCTGGGACAAGACGATGTGGCCTTCTAGCAGTTCAGACTTGAGTCCCCTGGACTTCTATGTTTGAAGCGTTGTCTAACAAGTCTCGACATGCAAGCACACAGAGCGCTACGCAGATCCCATGCCAAATCGTTCATGAATCTCAATCCACTAACTTTAAATAAAGGCCTGTAGACGCTTTTGCGCCAGAATTTGAAAGTGTTATTGCTGCTGATGTGGCTACCTTGAATAAAAATGTTCTTCAGGAGTGTCCCTAACGGCGCGCGTAAAAAATGTCACCGAAAAATCTGTTTTCCTTTAGATATAAATTGCGAAACGGGCGATAACGTTTAGTCTGGATTTAGCTGGTTTAAGTGTCAAATATTGAGAGATATATGTTTACTTTGCCAAGACAATCTTTGAATGCATACTAAAATGTTGTACATACGTATACATGTTCATACGCTATTTTATTGTATCTACGACATGCCTGAGGCAATAACGTGCTGGTGCTACACGCGGAGGGTTGTTTGGTGTGTGATACTGTTGTACTGTGTGCATTGTATTGAAGTGGCTGCAACGCGGGTTCGCAGTCGTGATCTGTTGTAGGCTTGTGATTGTAATGACCCTTGTGCAAGTTTACCTTATACTGTTTTTTTTAATTTGTATTGTGTGAGCTTGAATTTCATCAATAAACCACCTTATGAACTGAATTGAAATGAGTATTATTCATTTAATAATTATTGTCATCTGTATTAGTATTACCACAACAAAATAATATAGAGAAAAGTACCTCAGTTCAGTAGCGGCAAGTTTTCATTAAAAGTCTGGGATATTGTGATAATTTGCGCACACCCATTAGGCACATAGTATTTGTTAGGTTTGCTGTTTATGGATTTAAACACAATGTTTGCATAACAAGCAGTTATATGACAACATGTCTAAAAGCTTTAATGTCTATTAAACCGTTAAATAAATGGTTAGGATGTGGCAAAAAGAGAACTATAAAACGGGCATATAGAGCTATGTATGAGTAGCACCCAGTGTAATTGCGCAAAAAAATTATCTTAGTAGTGGAGCGTTGACATTATGGCTGGGGGTGCTCCATTCAATCTGCACACTAGCGTGTTTATGTGCCCCTGTTGGGGAAACATTACGGCAAACTGCGCTGCTTACAAGTAGTTCATAGAGTAGAGTAGTACTAAAACATCACGACTTAATATTATGAAACACCTTAGCCAAGCGTTCCACACCTAAATAAATCAGACTTTACAACTTGCCTACCGCTATGCTGCTTGAATAATATGAGCGTCAGCAACAATTCTGGTTTCTGCAAAATCAGATAATATTGCAGATGAAGGTGGCATACTGATCGTATTTTTATCGCATCGCTCTTCATTCTTGCAGCTTTAAATAACTAAATTCGGATCAACTGGTACTTGCACAGTAGATACCAGTATTCCAAATGTTTCACTTTACGCTTCAAAGAGAAATTTATAACTGATGTAAATGTGGCATCCGATTAAGAGGCAGAAGCGGGTGCAGTACCCATCTGGAACCCAACATTGCCTCTAAAAAGCATCACCTACTGATGTGTGAGGGGATACTTGATTCATTAGACTTTTGCACATGCATTTAGACAAATTTGTAACTTCAGATCGCCAGGGCATCCCTGCGACCCCGAAATCGATTTTCCGCGGCATCCTTGTATAGGAGAGGATATCTGTATGGCTCTCAGGAAGAGTGGACGTTTCTTTTCTAGCTAACAAAAGGAAAGGTGGTTCCCTTTTAGGCGTTCTTTTGAGCCTGGATAGGAAGCCATGAGACCTTTGTGTCTGCCTCCAGAGTCTTCCGGTGCTCATGTGGCCCAGTAACTTCCAATTGGAGGAACGGCAGCTTTTGTGTGTTGGCGAGCTTATGACGGCGCGCTAAGTTAGGACAACATATTAGCTACGTGTTGGTCAAGTACCCACTGAGTGGTCGATCAAAGTTTTTGCGAGCTATTTATGGGTTTTCCTTGCAACAATACTGTGCTGTTTAGAATGCAACTGCGGCTCCCTGTGATCAGCTCAGCAGGGGGGAAGCGTTTTCTGAGATACACTGCCAGATATCTTGCTGTTCAGTGGAAGGTTTCCGCCTAGTTTCACTAGGCGTTCGACGCGCACGTTTACTGGTCTGTATGCGTTTCTCAAGCCCTTTGCGCCATCAGTATGGGTTTCGTTCGTGGCGGCTTTGACGGTATGCCACTTCGCATAGCTTCGAGTTTCATTATCACCATCAGCATGCTTGATCATGCTGAAACTGTTCATATACAGTCATATATAACAACGACGTGTTGTCGACGTTTCCCGACTCATACAAGCCACTTCCACCGAAGTGTTTCGTTCCGTGCTACAGTAGGTACGTTTGCGAAAACGCCAAACTACGGTAAGCGCATTTAGCGCGCTGTGAGGTCTATCGAAGTTCGATCTCGATCAAATAGTGTGGTATCCGCTCTTTAGTGCCTAAATATACGAAGGTATGGAGTGATGCTGAGAAACCTAACAGGCAACACTCTTGTGCGACAGGTTTGCGAGGCTCAGGTAAAGTCGAATTACAAGCCGAAAACGGTTGGCATTTCTGTGTAGCGTGGCTGGCTGTAACTGTAGCCGAACAGAGTCGCAGGATGAGACGAACAATGGTCCTTTGCGGCCTTAGTGGCGGACACCTGCTATCTTTTTGGAACGAAACCATTTGCTTGGCGCAAAGGCCACCGCATCTTGTCACCGACAGACAACCGCAGGATTTCAGTCGGCCTTCATCGAAACAGGCTCCACGTACCGGTAGAAACATCACAGCGTTTCGCACGTTTTTCCACAGCATCCTGCATTTGTATGGTGAGCCCAGTGCGGACGCCGCTTTTTAACGTGCTCGAGGGCAATTGCAGGACCCTCGATCTATGTAGTATTGTCTCAGACGTTGCGAATAGAAGTGTAAAAGATCGGTGTTTGCTATTACGAAACGTTTTTAGTCAAACTAAAATGTAAAATATTACGGAGTATGTCTTTATTTTGCCAAGTTATATTTATATGTCTATATATGTTTTGTTACACAGTCCTGTTACTAAAATGCTACACATACAGCATTCTCATAAGTCGTTATTTTGATGTACTACGACATGACACAAGCAACATCGTGCTGGTGGTAAACGCATAGTGTTGTTTTGTGTGTGATACTGTTGTATTGTGTGCAATAATTTCAATTCAAACATTTACTCACCTTTGCCAGGTGGTATAAACACAATATATCTCTTCACTGTATAGAATAGCGGCTAAAATTGCACCATTGGACATGGTCGTGTTACATTGGGAGTTGAGCCCACAAGACATCCGGTATATAAGTATATACTACACGGACTATATGGCTACAACCCAATATTTTGTGCAATAATGAAGAATGACCGCAATATAGGCCCGGTCGTGATCTGACCGGTCGGGCTGGCGATTGTAGTGACGCCTTGTGTAATGCTTTAAGGATTAGTTATCTAGTTATGTTTGTATATACTTCTGTATCTCTTATAGTTTTATATTGCGTACTTTATTGTGCGAACCTAATTGCTATGTGGCGCAGTCCCCTAAAAATAAATCGCATTGTGGGTTGAATCTAATTGAATTATATTGATTCAATGTTTGATGCCACCTTTGTTAGTATTTTAAACTAGATAATGTACAAGATCGTGAAAGAGTACACGATGAACGAGTTTCGATCAATAGTCTGAATATTGTGCTTATTTCCGCACATGTTTTAGTTTGCGGTGGGTCATGTTCTTAATACATTGTTCGCATATCGCCTAAAGGGGTGTAGCCTCTCTTGTATCACAGAATAGCAAAATTTATTCCAAATGTGATATAAATATCTTATGATATACTGCAATGAATTAGATTTGAGTGTCTTCAGTTGGCTGTTAGGCATGAAGACAGTTCATTGATGAGCTTCAAACAAGCCACCGCGTTAGGATCCTCAAGAATTGTGAGGTCCGATATTATTTTATTAAATGTTTTTTTTTTAAATAGTTCTCAAGCAAAGCCTGCTTATCTAAGGTAATATAGATAATTTAAGTCTAATTGATGGCGAGATGCATTAATTGCAGAAGCACAACAAACGTATATAAATGTCCATATATCTTGAGATACTTTACGGTCAAGGAAAGACCAATAATGCTAACGAGTAGAAATAAGGTCGGAAAACCGGCTTCTAATGAAAGTAATAAAAATAGATATTAATGTTATCGACAAAATGAAAGCTATGTTTCTGAGTCAGGTCATTGGCTGTTTCTAGGGAGAACGCGGCTTTCATCATAGGCGTCATGGGCTAACATGAAATTGACTGATAATAGTGAACATGCTCATTAATCGCAATCGTATGTGTGCAAATCATTCAATTCTTCACTCTCTTCTTTCGCTATTCCATCAAAACACGTGGTCGTAGAGATAACTAATTTATATCTCGTCTGTATACACAGCCCACCCAGACGTATGGTCTGAAATGCTCTATGTAGTGTCGAAGATTCTTTTTACATGTTACACAAATTGGCTCAACGCAGCTACTCATAGCGACAACTGTTAGCAAAATCCAGTCATCCTTTTTGGGTTTTGTTGGGGTCTAGCAGCAGTACTGCCTTTTCGAGCCTACTTTATCTGGTCACATTATCTTGCCACTTTGTGCAGCCATTCAAATTCAAATGCATCTTTATTTTACCAACGAGGGGACATCATTTACATTTTGCAAACGGTTACCTAGATACCTACAACACTCAGTTTAGTTGTGTGCCAACATTTGCGCTGTTGACGCTGCTGTGACGAGAGATTTCCTCTGTACACTTTTTATTGCTTCAGTGCGTTTGTCTAAACAAGGCCGCTAAGCCTCCTATTAATAGCATTCGTTATCCACACACCATTTAGAAATTGCATCAATCGTGTTTTGTAGCACTTGTATTTTACTAGCGGAGTTGGAAGGCTCGCATAGTTTCACATCATCAGCATAAAGCATATACGTTATCGATTCGGGAATCTCGTTTTTAAGATTTAAAATAAATATGCAAAATAAAAGTGGACGGAGGCTTTATCTTTGAGGAACGCCAGAAGAGCACGCACTCGACTCAATAAAGATATTGATCACAAAAACGCAGAACTCTACAGGTGTAATAGCTAGCAATCCATGATATAGAGCGAGTATCAATATTCAAGTACCTAAGCATTTGTACAAGCTTCGCATAGTACTTTATCAAATGCCTTTGAAAAATCTAAATATATACAATCAAAGGCTAGCCTATTATTTATCATAAGGGCTCAATATTAAGTCATTTCGACGAGTTGAGTTGCCATGGATTTGCCTTTAGTAGAACCATGTTGGTTTTTATCCAACAAGTCTTTGAGTTAAAAAGTTAAAAATATGGTCTACTAGTTGCCATGGATTTGCCTTTAGTAAAACCATGTTGGTTTTTATCCAACAAGTTTTTGAGTTAAAAAGTTAAAAATATGGTCTACTAGGAGTTTTTCCAAAGATGCGATTGATAATTGAGCTACAGGCCTATAGATAAATGCGTTTGACTTTGGACCCTTCCTATGTAGAGGAATTACGACGCACTGCCCGAAATTCTTTGGCATAATGCCATCGATATAAGACCTACTGAATATAAAAAAAAGGGGTTCAGTTATCACGGACGCTGCATTTTTATAAACTATGGACGGGCTGTCTGATCTATATCTAAAGCCGCAATGTTTTTTTTCATCAATCGTTTGCTTGCATATCTAAAAAACGACTTTGTGTTTTTTTTAATTAAGAGTCAACGGTATCTCAATTTAAAGACAAGTTTTTTTGGTTATACAAACAAGCTAATTATTAACATATCACGTTATTTTCGCCTCGGAGATACATTTTGCGAATCGTCTAACTGTAACCCAAGATTCATAACTTTTAGAAGAGCGCATCTTCAAGGGCTTGGCATGTCAGATGATTTCTCAGTTTTAGGTTTCGAGGCAGTAGCTCTCTTTCAGTATTAAAAAAAGTCCTTGTATGCAAAACTGGTGTATTGTGTGCATTGTGTTAGAGAGACTCCAACAAAAGCTCAGTCGTGATCTCTTGTGGGCTTGTGATAGTAATGACACCTTGTACACTCTTTACTGTTTATTTTGTTGCTTTTTTTTATATATTCATGTTTATATTATAATAAATTATTGTTATTTATATTGTGTGAGCTTGAGATTTATCACTTAATCGCACTGTAAACTAAATTTAATTGCGCATTACTCATTTAATAATTATTGTCATCCCTGTTGGTATACTAAACAAAATCATAAAAAGGGCAGCAAGACAGTGAAGTATTAACAAGTTTTCATCAATAGTCTGGATATTGTGCTAAGTTGCGCGCACATTTATAAAAATTGTACATACACGCGACTAGGCTTGCAGCTCATAGATTTAAATACATTGTTAGGTTATTTGACAGTCATTTTTAAGTATTTTGGTATACAAAATGCATTCAAATGAATAGGTGATACGTTAAAAACATATGGCGAAAAGTAAAACATGTCAAATTGTTGCTCACATGCAATTTTTTTTGGATATAATACACATTGCGACTCATCATTGTGAAACACGGGGCCAAGCGTTTGCACTGTATAGGTCAGACTTGGTAACTTTGCGCTAGTATCAGACAATCTGTGGTCTACCAAAATCACATCATATCGCATATAAGGGCAGCATACTGCCATTGATCATCGCTAGCCGATTGTTGTAGCTTTCAATAAACTGAATTCATCTCAACTTGTAGTTACACATTTTATACTACCTTTTATGTAGCAGTTACCGATTCGTAACTAATATAACCGTCGTGCTTGATTAAGAGGTAGAAACGACTGCAGCACTCTATGTGGAACCCAACATGGCCTGTGAAAAGCATTGCCTAGTCATGTACAAGAGATACTTGATTTATCATATTTTGCAATGATTTAATTAGCTTGTTTAAAAAAGATATTTATTTGCTGACGGTATGATACTTACTATAAAAATTACAAGCAGTGCTAGCCTCTTCCATAACAATCGCTATCTTTTTTGGCTTCAAATAGCCACCATATGGATAGTTATTACTCACGCACGATGGCCAATTGGCAAGAGAAGAACTACGAATAAGCGATACATTTGATTTTATAGGAAGTAATTATGTGACTTACTAAAATTAAACTTAAAGCTCACGTTTGTCATTTACGTATTAGCTCAGTTCAATGCATTTTCTATTTTACCATTAGTAAAAACATTCTTTTCAGGCATACCAGAATATAGCCTCCGTCCTACAAAGTTATTATTTTAGAACGTTTTCATCAACTACTTCGTTCGAGTCTGTTATATAAAGCTACCGTCAAAGGAAGTTACCCTTTTTTAAGAAGAAAACGTTCCACGGGCAAGCCACGCCACTTTTTCTACATTTAATGTTACCCACGGGTGCTCCTTTCCTAAACGATGTCGCTCTGCTTTACTACAGGTCTCCTATTGTTTCTTGCGCTTGTCTGTCACTTACAACCTTGTGCGTTAGAGTCTCTCACCGTATCCACCTAAAGAATATATCCGTGTAAGTGCATTGTCTCCTAGCTCATCTCAAAATCCTCCGAGAGATCCAAAAGGCTCCGGTGTGCTCATCTCAAGACGCTGAAACAAAATATAATGAGTTCCATGACCGTCTAATGGAGCTCATCGATACATGCTCATCAAAAACACACCGACGCCACAAAACACAGTGCATACACCCGAAGCTGACAAATCTTATCGCCGAGAGGGATCGCTTGTGGCGCTCTTTGCAGAGCATTCGTAAACGATCCCCGAACAGCATACGCGTACTGAGACTGCGAGAAGAGTACAACAAGATGAGAAATAAAGTGCAAAATCGACGGACCAAACTGGAGCGCCATCGACTTCGGGGTATGGTCGATAGGGACTTGACCAACGGCCGACCGATCTGGAAAGTTGTGCGGCGCGCAAAACAGGTTGACAAAGTGCCCCCGGTGCCCAAGCTGGATATTGACGGCGAAGTGATCACGGAGCCCGCGAAGGTCTGAGAGGCCTTAAACATTCTTTTCACTAATAGTGTCGCCTTATCCTTGCCAAATAATCCCATAAATGAGCGCGTTATTAACGAAAATCTACCAGAACACACCGCGACGATATTCAGTTTTAAAAAGGTATTTTACCCATTTTAAATAAGATTATTGAAAAAACACTTAACCAAATGACGAGGCATCTCGAAAGCAACAACATGCTCTCGGGTAACCAATTTGGATTTTGCAACAACCGGGGCACAGGTCATGCTGTTATGCGGCTAGTTGAGAGTACCCGTTTCGAGTTAGATAAAGGACTATTTTGTGCAGCACTTTTTTTAGATCTTAGACGCGCCTTTGACAGCGTTCCTTTAGATATTCTCCTACTTAAATTCAAGCACCTGGGCTTTGACGATCACGCTATCAAACTGCTATCGGCGTACTTCCTCGGGCGTCACCAGCTTGTGGACGTGGGGGGAACCCGGTCGGAACTGCTCCCGGTTTTGCTAGGCATACCTCAGGGCTCGTGCATTGGCCCACTAGCCTTGCTCTGCTTTATAAATGATATGAAAAATATCGCACGAGGAGCCGCTAGCATTTATGGTGACGACAGCACTTTTAAATATGTTGGGCAGTCTGATGAGGAGGTACACCGGGTGATGATGCAGGATGTCACTGCCCTCAACGCTTGGTGTGCAGCAAACCGTATTGCTATCAATGCAAAGAAAACTCAAGTGGTGGTCTTCGGACAGGGTAACGCCATTCCTCGAATGCCTCGAATACCTGTAATCATAAATGGCCACCTGATACAACTCAGCGACTGTGTCAAGGTCCTGGGTGTAACAGTAGATGCAAAACTCTCTGGCAACGCGCATGTAGAGACCCTTATCCGTCAACTTGCTGTCATCACAAACTCATCAAGATACATCAAGAACCAAATTGGAGCATCTTCATGCAAGCTCCAATACAACGCCTTTTTCTTGAGTCACCTTACGTACGGATCGGAATTCTGGACTGCCTGCAGTAAGGGCGGAGCGACTGAGTGTGGCACAGGGGCGCCTTCTTCGTATGTTTCGGGGATCGGCCAGTCGAGAGAGAAAACAACACAATATATTAGATACTCGTATAGCAAATACCATGCGCTATTTAACCTTGATAGTCATTTTTAAGAATATCCATAGGATTGGGCCGAAGATACTAGAACTTGATCGCCTTGGAGGGGCGAGAGAGACCAGAGCATCTAACACGGTCACACTGAAGATTCGCATGCATCGAAGCAGCAAGGACAGCCAAGCTTTTGGCGTGCGAGCTGTCAGAGAGTAGAACACTCTTCCGGTTAGCTTGCGTTGTTTGAAATCCTTAAATAACTTCAAGGAGAATTTAAAGTCACACCTATTACCCCGTCAATAATGGATACACTAGTCTTCCTAAATTGACCCTCGCATAGAGGTAAACACAAATAATTTTATTCCGGCTGCAACTTTTTACCAACACAATGGTAACTGTAGTAGGTTTAAATTACTAGATCTTCCTTGCAAATATTTGTAAATGTATAAAACAACATACCATTGTAATTGTGTATATAATAAATAAATAACCTTGTTTAAAAAAAAATGCTTAGCGATTTATTATGTAGTAATTACAGACTGCCATCATATTTCAAAGTACGCACTCTTTATCCCAATTGGCTTTATCCTAGATTGTGCAAAAACCCTTCGCTGTTTTCTTTTCGGTGTTGGATAGTGTGTTTACATAATGTTCTTCATCAATTGTCTAACTGAAGATCGCCGCCATTACCACTTCTCTGTTAGGCTTTTTCCACAGCTGTATGCCAAACCGTTTTTATAAATAACGATAAATCCGACAGCATTTGCTTCTTAGAGTAGTTTTTCAATTGGGTAAAACACATTCTGTTGGCATACTTGCAACTAAGTCTAATACAACGCAGTCATAGCTTTCCTAGTCAGCTCCACTGTAGTAGGCTCAACTGTGCCTGCTTACTTTTTTTTTAAGGGAGGAGGTTTAGGGTGTAAAATACATTTACGTACGACTGAGAGAAAGCAGAACAGAAATTGGGAAGCCCCCTAACATGCCAACGCTCAGGCAGTGTGGGACTCAGCCACCTAACAAGAAGATTTAAAGCTTGGCAAGAGCCGAGCCGAAGGATTAAGGCAATACACACTAAAACCCTACATATATAGACGGCAGTGCCTACTAATATGTATCATCCTTAAGATGACCCTCCGACCTGCGGGATTCTTAACGCAAAGGAGTAACTACACACGAGCGGCGGGGAAGTTTCGGAAGTTTTAAATCGTTAGGTCCTGCTTGTCGAGTCGCGCCTTGGCAACATTTCTCGGACGCTTTCCACCATTTTCCTTCTTCCTGCCTCTTCCTTTGCCTTCATGATCCATTGAATAGGCTCTGCAGCCGCGTCCCAGTTTTTGACCGACGCAAGCATGTACGTGACTAGCTCTCCCAGCGTGTTCTTTCTGGGCAAGCCTCGTCTGGTTTCGGTCCATGCGGCGCATCGCAAGACTGTATGCTCCAAAGAGTCCACCTTGTCACAGTACAAGCACTGCGTTGTCTCAACCTTCCCTATCCGATTAAAATACACCTGGAAATCGCTATGACACCTGGGTATGTGTGCGTTGTATGCGAGACGGCCCCCGGGACGATTCAGCCATCGGCGGATGTTCAGGATGAGGTTCCTCACGGCCGCCCCTGGTTGCCCATCCGGGATGCTATCCCACTCCTTCTGCCACCGATCGAGTGTCACCTCGCGTTCTTCTACGAACTCCCTATCTGGGTTAACCCACAGGGTTAACCCACGTTCGGCTGCTTTTAGGTCCCAGGGCACTGTCTCCGCCAGCACGAGCGAGGCCGCCGTGCTGATGGTGCGATACCCCCAAAATGATACGTAGGGCTCCGATCCGCTAAACCTTCCTCAGGATCTTTTTAGTAGCGTCTGTGTCTATTGCAAACGACATCCAAACGGGCGAGCTAAAAAGGATGATCGACCCATATACGGACATCAGAAGTCTCCGGACGCTATCTCCCGGCCAGTACGTGTTCGGCAGTAGACGAGCGATGTCATTAGCCGCCTTTTCAGCCGTAATCCTTACATAAGGGATTCCTCGCAATCCTCGGTCTAAGTGTGTGCCTGCTTACCCGTCTGACATGAATTGTATCGGCCGGCTTATTGACACATACTTACTGTAAGCCGCATTGTAGGGGCGCCTTGCGTGGCGCCTGGGTCAGAATACTTGCAAACTCTCTTCTGCTGCGCAAGCCAAGCAGTCTGTCCCATTACTGAGTGACGTAGAGAGTGACGGAGATTCGGTAACGGTCCTATGTCTATGGACAGTGCTCTCACTTTCTCAGTGTAAGCTGCGGCCAAGCCACTGGGCCGACGCTTGCCATCCCATATCAGCTCATGGGATCTCATCGGGTACACTCAAGTCAATATCCACGAAAAAGGTAACCCCCAGGGAAACAAGTCGAAGGATTAGAACCTCGTGGCACTTATGCCAGTTGCAACACAACTGGCCACGCAAGTATTTTTCATTCGTATTATTCTTTCACTAAACTTAGCTGTTTAGCTTACACAAGGTTATATTCGTTTACCTAGTTGTCCGTTTACATGCGTCGTAAGAAATGACATAGGAAACGGGTTTACATGCCTTTGCAATATAAAGACATGTCCTTAAATAAACTTTTCTACTAACGCATAGTTGTGCGAGGAATTTGTGCCTGCCTACAGGAATGGTTGAGCTTTAGGATAACATTCGTAATGTTTAGAGTAGAATATAGAGTAGTGGGCAGATAACTTTAGATTGAAAGAGGTGTATCAAATGCCCAACGAGAAATCAAATAAAAGCGTAAGAACGAGAGGGTTAATGGTAACAGCCAAAGAGAGCGACTTGAAAGTTCTATGGAGAAGACGTGTTAATCAAATCGAGCGGGACAGCGGGACAGAAACTTAACGAGCGTGTTCGCTGAAATAGGATGAAATGAAAGAAGGATTTCGAGGGAGGCAGAGATTAGGCTGTGGTACTTCTGCAATTGAAAAATACTTGGCCGAGTCTAGACAATGCGCAGACCGCCAACCTGCTTAATCTCATCAATATTAGTGCGTGAAAACTAAGGTAGAACTGAGTTTGATCAGTATAATGCTGTTTATGGACCGCTAAGACTTGGGTTGTACACCTTTGCGTTCGCATGCAGGGCAAGAACCGACATTAGGGGCGTTTTGTAGGACGTAAGCGCTCTATAATGAACTGTCTTCGAGGCAAAGTTAGCCATATTACAACGTCGAAGTGTATTGAGCCTACGACGCTTCTGCGTAATAAAGATAATGTCGGGAGAGCAGCCGTCTTCACAAAAGCAACGCTTTTAGATAAGAAACGAGCCAACAGAACCGTATTTAGTGCATGCATATATAATGTAGTTGCCAGATGGATATTGCCTATAAAAGGTGCACCAAAGTATGTGCCGAAATTTCGCAAAATTCAACTGTTTTACGGCCTGAAAAGTGACCATAAATAATAGTCGGACTGGTAGGGCGGATCAATATATCGACGGCAAATCATCATAAGACCCCAAAACATATGCGTTCAGAGTTTTAATATATGCATCTAACAGAGAATAGCTACAAAAATGTAAATCATTGTCTATTGTTATCTGGGCAATGTATCACATCGTCTCTACACCTGCACGGACAACACAGTATCAAAGATATTTGCTTTTGACTATAAAAAATATGACGCGACACAAATATCCTTATTCGTTCTCCTACTCTTGGAAAGCGCGCTTACCATGAACGTGCTCTTAAGTCTGAAGTTTTTAGTGGTGGGCCGACGTTACGTGTAAAATTAAATACGCCTGTTTGTGTATTATGGACCGGACTTGGCTAAGCGTTATAATTCTGTAGGATCGATTTTATATGCCTCTCGATATCTGCGCTGTTGTCGTTATCACATGCAGAACCTGCCTACACAGTGGCAAGGAACGTTTCACTC
Organism: Dermanyssus gallinae; assembly: GCA_003439945.1. Taxonomy (NCBI): domain Eukaryota; kingdom Metazoa; phylum Arthropoda; class Arachnida; order Mesostigmata; family Dermanyssidae; genus Dermanyssus; species Dermanyssus gallinae. Next base: position 13,485 of record QVRM01002773.1, read on the forward strand.
ATTTACTTTTTAACGTCACTTTATCTGTTTTGACGCTTCACGCTGAAGGAATTCTCGAGAGACCGGATGCGCTTGTGCGGACGCTTGTCAAGAATCCCTCCGCGCAAGACGTTGTTAACCTGGCGGAATACTACGGCCGCCTACATCAGTTGGAAGCTGATCGTCTGCTTTTAGTCGATGTCTGTGGATTTCTGTCCCGACATGGCCAGACTTTTTCGACGAACGCAAGTCTCCTGTTATTTGGCAAATCCGAACTAAGACACCACATGGCCTACAACTCTTGCCACATCACCTATGTGCTATCTTATCTGGTCGAAGCTCTCGGCCCTCCAGGGCCGTTACAAAGTGTTCGCTCTAAAGTACTACTGCATATAGCTTTAAGCGCACCTATCGATTTGACCAATATGCTTGATCTTCAAAGTGTTCCGGTGCTCATCTGGCCCAGCAACTTTCCGTCGGAGTAACAGCAGTTATTTATGTGTTGGTGAGCCTATGACAATCTGTTCGCGCTGAACTATGGCAACCAATTAGCAAAGTGTTGGATCAACGACCCGCTGAACTGTACGATTCTTGACGTCGGCCATCTGAAGTCGCTTGAAGTGCTCCGATCGGAGGTTTACGAGTTGACGGTGGATTTTTCTTGCATCAGTACCGTCCCGTTTAGAATGCGGTGAACAGAAGCGCCAGTCCCCTGTGATCAGCTCCTCGGAATGCCTTATCTGAGGTATATCGCCAGACATCGTGCTGTTCAGTGGCAATACACCGTCTAGTGTCACTCGTTATTCGGGACACTCTGGATGCGTTTCTCGAGCCGTCTGCGCCATTGATGTGGGTTTCGTTTGTAGCCGTTCTAACGCTCATAAGTTTTCTGCTCGCCCGGCTCAAGAGAAGTTCCATCTTGCCCAAATCGCATGGCTTCTCAGCACCAAAACCTATCCAGGAACAATGCTAAGAAAATCAAATATCAGGCAATCTTGTGCGCCGGCCTTCGAGGCGCAGACAAGGGTCAACAATAGATGTAGGCAGTCGACAATTTTCTCTAGAATGGCTGGCTGTAACTGTAGCCGAACAAAGTCGCACGATCAAGCGTTTGGACAAACAAAGCTTGGTGCGGTTCCGTCAACAGATACGTGCTGGGTCGGCTTTGGGCTGAAACCGTTTGATAGTCGCGTTGGCTGCGAAGCTCGCTCCTCAGTAAACGGCAAGATTTCGAGTGTGCACCCTTCTATATTAGAAGCAGCCATAATTGCTTCTCTCACATCGTATGGAGTCTCCGAAGCAGTCCGAGTGAAAACAAACAATCCGAAAACCAATGTTGTAAGGGCCACAGAGCATGTTATCCTGACCTTCGTGGGCAATAACTTTCCAGCAGAGGTCCGCCTGGGATTTAAACAACATTGGGTCATGTTGTACCGCGAGCCGATGCAATGCTTTAGATGCTTTAGCATAAATAATTTAGTCGCCAGTTGTGAAATAATAAAACCGGCTTGCCGGAGGTGCGGGTCGCAAAAGCATTTAAGGATAGACTGTAAGGCGGAAGCCCGCTAATGCATGTGCAATAGCTGCCACGGAGCCACCTGGAGCTTTTGTCCACATAGATTGCGCCGCATGGATATGCTAAATAAAATGTCGCAAAACATAATACAAGGGCAAATGGAAGCCCTAAGTATTCCACTCTGCGCACCAATAGCCTACAAAGTCGAGCGTCGACACTCGTAAGTTAGTACGCTGACAATTTTGTCCTCTGCGTTCGGAGTCGTTTTTACTGGCAACAATTGCTTGCTTCACTGCAAACGTTTGTTGACCTTAAAGCTGTAGTTATAAATATATCAAAAACTAAAGCGATTAAGTTTCGCCGCGGAGGTAGTATCGCCAAAACAGATGAATTATAGTTGAACTCCGCACCAATAGATTTTGTTCAACATTTTGTATATCTTAGAGTAGTATTTTTAACACAGGGTTTACATTTTACTAAACATATCGAGGTAAGAGCTCGCAAGGGCATTCTATCGTTTTATAATATCCCAGAGGCTCATTGGTTGTCGCTGGATGTCGCTCTCAACCGTTTTAATCTAAAGATTGCATCGACCGCTGCTTACGGGAAACAGGCATATATGGCCCGCCTATCTGTAAGTGCTTAACAAAATCAAAGCCAGCTTTCTAAAAAGAGTGCTCGTGTTCCATCGCACTAGACGCAACCGGCTTATCTATCTAATGGCCTCGACAATACTACTGATGAAAGCGGTGCAGGAAAGCTGTAGCACTTATGACCATAAACCTATATTTGATTAATAAACAATACATGTTTCAACATTCATAGTTTGATCCCGAAATGGAAAAATATTGAAGTTACCAATGGAGAGTACTCTTTGAACTAATGAAATCGGGTAACCCAGTAATTTTTCTATTGATATTAAAAGTGAATAATCCATATCCTTTCTGTCTCACCCAATGTAAACACATATGCATATCGCGACTCCAGATCTTAATAAAACCTTACACACATATATAATATATACACATGTGCTTTTGAGATTTCAATATTTGCATCAAAGAGAAAAGATCTAGAAAGATGTACACAAATGTATTTTTGTCTGGGCAAGCTAGTATATCGTCTCGGCATCTGCACTGACACCACAACACTATAGATTCTTTCGCATGACTATAAAAGGGATGACGCGACATAAACGTTCTCAGTCGTTCCCATACTCCTGGAAGGCGCACCTACAATGCGCGTGTGCGTATGTCCGAATTTTTAGTGCTGGACCGCTGTTGCGTAAAACATTAAACAAGCGTGTTTGTGGACTATGCGCTGGACTTGGCTTGAAAATATATATGTCTATAGGGTTGATTCTTAATGCATCAGTGCCTACGGCTGTTCTCGATAGCACCGACAATACTTGTCTAAGCAATGGCAAAAGACAACTTCACCGACTTACTGCTATACGCTGTGTTATCTGCTTTAGCGTTTCACGTTAAAGGAATCACCCAGGGACTGGATGCAGTTGTTTGAACGCATGCCAAGAATCCTTCAGCGCAAGATGTCGTTAGTCTGGCGCAATACTACGGTCGCTTACATAATTTGAAAGCTGATCGCCTGCTTATAGTGGATGTCGGTGGATTTTTGTCTCAACGTGGCCAGATGTTTTTGACGGACGCAAGTCTCCTATTACTTGGCAACTCAGAACTAAGGCACATAACGACAAACAACTTTCGCCGTACTAGCGTTGGACTACAAGGGCTGAACCACGGATTCATGAATCCCGGGCCTTTCTTAGTCGACGCCCTAGCAGCACCTCAAAAACTCGTTGTTGTCAGCGCTGATCACCGGATACCTAAAAGCGCACACCTCTTACAGAATGTTCGCTCTAAAGTACTACTGCATATAGTTTTGAGTGGATCTATACCCTTTTTTAACAAGCTGGGCCTTCAGAGCGTTCCGGTGCTTATCTGGCCCCGTGGCAAACCGAAGAAACGGCGGCAATTTACGTGTTGGCAAGCCTATGACAATCTGTTCGCGCTGAACCATGGCAACCAGTTAGCTAAGTGTCACGCCAAGTATCCGCTAAACTGTACGGCTGTTGATGTTGCCCATATTGAATACCTCGACGGACTCCGATCAAAGGCTTATTGGTTAATTGTGAACTTCTCCTGCAACCGTACCGTACCCCTTCAAATGTGGTGGCCCGATACGGCGGTTCCTTGTGATCAGCTCGTGGGGCACCCTTATCTGAGCTATACCGCCAGACATCGTGCTATTCAGTGGCAGGACACCATCGAGTGTCACTCGTTGTTCGGGACACGTGCTACTGGTCTAGACGCGTTTGTCGAACCGTTTGCGCCATCGGTATGGGTTTCGTTCATAGCCGTTTTAATGTTAGCAAGTTTCCTGCTCGCCCGGCTTGAGAGACAGAGATTCTGGACGGTGCTCTATAACTGCTTTACGAGCTCCTTCGCAAAGGGCGGCTTTGATGATGTGCCACTTCGCAGAGCGTCGAGCTTCATTGTTGCCAGCTGCTTAGTCATCCTGAATTTATTTATTTACAGCATTTATACCAACGACATGTTATCGACGTTTGTTGACCCACGTAAATCAAATCCACCAGAGGGTTTTGTTCAGTGCTACAACACACAGTTCTGCGATAGCGTAAAGAAACAGCAAGCTCATCTAGTACTACACAAAGCACTGTGCGGTCTTTCGAAACTTGATCTTGCTCAAGTCGCGTGGCCTCTGAGCACCAAAACCTATCCGGGAACAATGATGAAAAAATCAGTCAGGCACGTTTGTGCGAGGGCTTTCATAGCTCAGATGAAGTCGAGTATGCAAGATATTCGGTCAACAATAGATGTAGGCAATCGATAGTTCCCTCTAACATGGCTGGCTGTAACTGTAGCCGAACGAAGTCGCACGATCACACGATTAAACGAACACGGCTTGGTGCAGCCCCATTCGCAGAAACCTGCTATGCCCATGCGCCGAGTTTTTAATAGCGACACGATGGCTGCCATTGAAGACCGCTTTACAGCTTTGAAGGCATCGAGGCGACTCGACAAAGCCTTCTACTATCGGCACCAGTCAAATATTAAATGGACCCAGTTCCAGAAAATTTGCACTCCAATACTGATCGTCGTCATAACGTCGTCCGCCGTACTGTTGGTCGAGCAGTTACTGTCTATGCAGTTGTGTTGAACAGCAATAGGCGCGCCTTGGCGTTGGCTTCGGGCGCGCATTGCAAGGACCTCCGCCCCTCTAACCACTGAATGAAAACCGCAGGACCTCATCGCCCGATCCACCTTCATCAGAACAGGTCCGTCGAAGTCACCAAATTGAAGTACGTACCGTTAAAGACATCGCAACTGCGCACGTTTCTCGACAGTATCCGGCATGTATTTTGCATTCGTACGGCAAGCCCATCATGAACACTGCTTCTTTACCGTACTCAAGCGCAAAGACGCTACTTGTACATCGAGACCCGTGGAATACTGTCTCAGGTGCTGCAATTCTGGGGACAGCTCCGGTTGGTTGTGCAGTATTTCATTAAGATTAACTTATTAGGGTCAAAATGGCAGTAATTTAGATACATTTTCTACATGGTTACAAATGTTCAAGGTTTTCTATACGAGTCTTTTGCAGTATACACAAACGATAATTGAAGTTAATTTAGCAGTAGATTTTGAGCATTATTTTGTCGCAATCTCACTAAAATGCCTAGTATAGGAGTTTTGTTCTTATTTAGCCAGTACATGTTTAAATCTGGCCTAATTGTATACGTTAATAACAATCCATATCTAAGTGATGATTTGTATATTTTTACTTGTATATTCGTCTCACTGTCTGGAAGAGAACACAAAGCGTGAATATATGCCTGAAAGGTCACTTGATTACAATAATATGGGATTATCCTATAGTTGTTTAATTTAAACTCAAATAACTATGTCTTTTTTTTCGTCGTCTGCTATTGGTGAGTACAGTCATAAGTAGAGAGCGCTCCGGTTCGGGAGTCAATTTACCTAGTACATTCTATCACGAGAGCAACCAGTAGAATTCTATCTTACCTTGGTCGTCTAGTTACGTCACAGTGGCGTTAACAAGTCCAAAGGGAAATCCAAAGAAACGAAATAGGAGGCATTCCTCCACTTTGTCGTCGGACGAGTTCCAATCGCCGACTGACCAGCCGCTATCCAAGAAGATGGATAAGCAAGAGTCTCCCCACGAAACACCGCCTGGTTCAACATCTGGCACCAGGTAATCACAAGAATCCAAGACCGTAGGCCTCAACAAGGGAATCAGTTTAAGTTTTTCCACAACAGCGACGCTAGCTAAAGGTACTACAAGCGCAGGCGGCGTACAGGATGATGCCATATTGGAAGAGAGTGGTAACATGCATAACAGAGCGAGTGAGGGCGCCACAATGCATCCAGCATGCACAAACGTGCACAACGTGCAAGATGACGCTTTTATGGACGCGGATAGAGGTGAAAATGTGGATACTGACGACGTCGGGATGACACCTGTGCCAACCAAAGAGGAAATCTTCAAACTGCGTGCGGAGAAAGCTGCCGTCAAGCAGAGTCAACGCATGCTTGATACACATAATCAACGAAAAGCCAATAAGCCGGTCATCAGGCGAGCCGGTAAACATTGCGTTGAGTTTATGGCTGTTGACGCTTGTGGCGCTGAACTTGCAGGCGGTTGAAGACAAACTATTTCTGCCAATATATCAAGACGTTAGGGAGCACGCACCCACGGGTACTGCCCGTACTAACATACGCAAAAGAGTCGAAATATGGGTAAAGACTGTTAAAGATTTTGAAACTATCAAGCGGCTAAAAACACTCGGAGGGACACCGGTAAAGCCTTGTTTGAAAGATAGCGGAAACATTTGGGGCAGAGTATCGGGCGTACATCCACAAATAAGTGAGGACGAAGTGGCGGGTGTACTTCATGACCAAGGTGTGGCAGAGGTGCGAAGAGTTCAATACAACGCCATAATAAAAATGCCAGATGGAACTGTGGAAACAGTCAAACGTAACACGTGGAAACTGGATATCAAGTTCAGTGGGGAAATCAAGAGCCACATTGAATTCTGCGGGGAAATCCTGTCGGTAACATTGAGATCGTCGACAATGCAATGTCTAATATGTCTCAAATATGATCATAAGGCGGCCGCATGCACTAGTAAAACTGGAAAACTATGCAAGCGCTGTGGTAAAACAGGTCATTTAATACCAGAAAGCACGAATAATAAACCTCGCTGTCTGAACTGCCACATGGACCACCCATCAGGAAGTTCCCAGTAGTCTGTCTTTCAGGCGTGGAGCAAAGCCCAACAAACACGACACGCTCAAGCTATTGAGCGGCAGATGGCAATGCCGATGAAAATGATCGAGGTACGTTCTCCGCCTAGCAATGACCAGACTTCCGATACACCAACTTGGGCAAGTGTAGTAAAAAGACAGTTGGTACAAGTACTTCCAGAAGGGGAAGATCGAGTAGTCTGCAATATGCCACCTGTTCCAGCGCCCAGGAAGAAGAACAAATCACGGACAAATATTGTGTCATCCGCAACTTCAAAACAGACACCTCCCTCGTCTGAAGAAATTAGTCTTGGTGTGACAACACTACGGACCTTCTGGTCTGGCATAAAATTCTTCGTAAAACCCTGGTTAGATGAACATCCAGATGTGGCTTGTCTAGTAGAATTACTGGAAGGGGGAGACAAAATTGAAAGTCTCCTCCAGTTCCTTGCCAAACAAAAACACAATGTCTAGACCATGTCTATTACACTGGCATTGTGGCTGGAGTCACAAGAAGAATGTTCCAGTTATAAAATAAATGTGCACGAGTGGCACTAAAGTAATATGTTTAAACAAAGGTAATTTTCCTAAAAATTTCGGAATCTATGGTTTTGTGACGTATGTTGACACAGATTGTCAATCAACCGGTACACCCTCACTGGCTACAATTCTCGTTGAAGCGAATGTAGAGCAGTGTGAACTGTCGCTCCAATCGGTAGACGGGGCTCGCATGTGCGGGGTATCTGTCAAACTGCACGACATCACCATGAACATAGTTTCGGTCTACCTCTCACCGAATAAAGCCATCAATATGACTCAATTAATGGATGTGTTTAGCCAGCATGCGCCACTCATCTTGGCAGGCGACTTCAATGCAAAGCACCCTGCATGGGGCAGTGCAAATGTAACCAAACGCGGGGAAGATCTGTTTAACAACCTTGAAACCAAAAACTACATCATTATGAATAATGGCAGCCCAACGTTTATGCGACAGTACAGCTCTGGTTTTGTGGAGTCTCATCTTGATGTCGTCGCAGTGAGCAATGAGTTAACAAATTACTTCACTATGGAAATTGAAGACAGCGCCACCTTCACAGATCATGCTCGGTGCTACCTGTACTTAAGAGCAGATAATGGCAAGAAGTGGAGATGGACTTGCATCACTGACTGGAGGAGATATAAAGAATATGTTAGAGAACGCCTATCTGCCGGAAACGAAGTTAGTACTGCCATCAGAGAATCCCACAAGATGGCTACCAAGCGAGTCAGGGTTCCTCCCTATCTACCCCCACCGGATATCAAACTTGCTGGCCTACTGCAGGAGGTAAAGCGTCTAAAGGGGAGATTCAAGAAACATGGCTGGCTGTCTGATTACTCGATGTTGACATCAGTGATGAATGAGATAAATTCATACTCTGCTGACTTGCGAAAAAGACTTGAAGAGAAATTCATCAAACAGCTAGGCGTCAACACAGGGTTGGGAGAGGCATGGAGTTGGATTAAGTCAACGGCCGAAACCCAACCAAAATGTCCGCTGTTTGCAGTCTGTCGATCAACGGGAAAGTCATTACAAACTATACTCAATGATATGCTTGACGGGGCAATAAAAACAGCGGCCACGCCCGACACAGGAGAAACTCCAGGTACTGTCACTGAACCGCCTGCACAGCGCGCATGCGATGAAAACGCTACTGATACTGATTGCGATTTCACAAGGTGGGAGCTAGATCTAGCATTGGCCACTGCCAACGCAAGAAGTGCCCTGGGCCCCGATGGCATCAGCAACAAGCAACTGAGGTCACTGGACAATACCGGGAGAGACCTTCTTCGTGACCTTAATGCTATCCTCAAAAGAGGAGAATTTCCAACTGAGTGGAAAACTGGGGAAGGGGTACCAATTCTAAAACAAGGTAGACCGCGATCACAATTAGGCTCATATAGGGTGATAGTCAAATCATCCCATGTCGGAAAGCTTTTGGAACGCATGATTCTCCGCCGCTTGCTTACATTATTACAGAATAAATGAGCATTAACGGATAATATGTCTGCCTATAGGCCACTACGATCGGCCCAAGATAATATTCTGGATCTCACATGATTTATTTACACACCAGATTGGGTAAAATACACAAATATATTATTAAAATATTCTGGATCTAGCTACTGATATCGAAGAAGCAGTCGCCAGAGGGGATCATGTCATGGCCGTGTTCTTCGACGTCGAAGGAGCCTATAACAACCTTGATCACACTGCCGTTGTCACTAATTTGATAAAAGCAGGATTGAAACATAGTAGCGCTATCTTCAAATTGATTGTGACATTCCTGAAAGATCGTAGCATGTCAATCCGGTGCAAGGGAACACACACGGAGGTAAAGACTCTGGGTAATGTCTGCCTTCCTCAGGGAGGATTACTTTCTCCAGTACTGTTTGTCATGACACTAGCTGGGCTGGCTGATGTCATACCGGACCATTTTAAGTTGTCTCAGTACTCTGACGACGGTGCACTTTGGATTCGCCTCAAGGGTCGCACAATTAATCCAATCGCAGTGATGGAACTGCAACTGACCTTAAGAAAAATCGTATCGTCCTTAGGAGCTCTGGGACTCTCCATTGAGCCTAGTAAAACCAAGAGCATGGTATTTAATGCGAGAAGAGGACAGAAGCTTCTGCTGAGACTGGACAATCGACAGATTGAGCAAGTGAGCCAGGTGAGATTTCTGGGAGTGACATTTCAAGAAAACTGCAAATGGAACAGAGAACTCGACATCATCAAGGAAAAGGGCGAGCGAGTGGCGAATATGCTGAAAAACGCTTGTGGAACTTCTTGGGGAATCAAACCAGATACGGCGATGAAACCAGCAGTCGCACTGTTAGGGTCAAAGATTAACTATTCCCTTGGCGCAATGTCTCGATTAGCAAAAAAGGACTATGGAGTTATAGACTCTGCTGTTGCTCAGTGTGGTAGAATAGCATTAGGACTTCTCTCTATGACATGTACTAGAGCTGTGTTGTCAGAATGCGGTATTATGCCCGCGGAACTAAATAGACAATTCATCCTAGAATGTCACCTTCTGAGACTGTGCCGCAGCAGGCACAGTCTCATCTTAAGTATATTTGAGAAAAGGGTGAATACCATGGCTTCCAGGCTACTACGGGACTCAGACTCGTTTCGAGAACCTCTGCTGGTACCGGGGTCTCATGTATTTGACGTATCGACAGTCAAACCCTTGTCGACTCGGCTATCAATAGAAGGGATATCATCGAAAAAGAGCCACCACGAGAGTGAACTACGAGCTGCGGGTGAGGTCCATTTGGGCAACATATCAGTGTATAGCGCACAGATATACTTCACGGACGGATCGGTGGATGGATCTGCGGGAGGAGCAGGTGTTTTCCAAATCAACGACAACATGGAGATCATCAAGCATATCGTCAACTGCAGCAGTTCAACTTCGGCCGAGCTGGTAGCAATATCTGAAGCATTGCTGCAGGAATTGAAGGAGCCATCAAATAAAAGAGTCGTGATTGTCAGTGACTCGCGTGCCGCCATCTCGAGCATTCGGGCTGCAGATCCGTCAGGACCCGCCTCATCTCTAGTGGAATCTATTATCAAGGTGATGAGTTATCTAGGCCAACCTGTAGAGCTACAGTGGGCATGTACCCTCCCATGTAGGAATTTACGGAAACGAGGTGGCTGATGCACTCGCGAAACGAGGTCTGCTTGCAAACAAAGGAGAAGTAGCAATATCCCTTGGTAAAACTGTGTTGAAGGCTAGAAAAGAAGCCCTAGATAAGCACTATGAAACTTGGAGGAGGCAGGGAATTACAGCTAAAAGGGACACGATGCAAATTGCACCACGGCGAAAAAGCTTGACGATGATGCCCTGTTCCAGAAGAAAAGCGGTTACTATTCACAGGCTACGTTGCGCTAAAGGAATGACGCAGAGCACCAGGTTCCACATTAAAGTTGCGCAAAGCCCGCTATGTGATGTATGTTTGGTACACGATGATATATTGCATGTCCTAGATAAATGTAAAAAATACGATACTGAGCGAAAAGTATGGGAGAACGCTGTAGCTGCTGATCAAGTCGATGCAAGCCAACTTACTTTTCGTAAGAAAGACCAATATATAGAGGAACTCTTACAATTTGTTAGAAATGCTGAATTAATTGTCTAAATGAATGATATATAGTTGCCCTGAGTAGGGCTGACAGGCAGTCAAATGTGACGTGCTCTGGGTTTCTGAGATGAAACTCTCAATTGTAATTACTGTTACAATAAACTCTAATAACAAAAAAACTATGTGAAATTAGAATTCATAAGAGTGGCAATCTATAAAACTTAAATTTATAAATCTATAGATCTAAATAAATATTAAAGTTTTAAATGATAAGTGTGAGTTCATTTGGCTTGAGTTGGCAAGAGCTGAGCTTTCCAATATCAGTCGCAAAGCTTAGTTAAAATAAGCAGAGAGAAAATACGTGATTGCAATATGAATGATATATCTTGCAGTTAAATCGGCAGAGCTAAGGGACAGTAGGTCAGATAAAACGACGATGACGAGTACCAGAAGCCAAGAAAGGATCAAAAACGTGAGCGAGCAGGAGCGTTAAGTGAATTGACCAGAAGTGTAGAACAAATACTTAACTGAGGCCGTAAATACAATGATTACAATCAAATATATGTATATACAATCAAATTGAACCATATACGACTGTCCATTGTGTTTTATTTTGCCTGCTTTAGTGCTTTACGCGGAAGAAACATTTATATACGGGATGCGTTTCTTCGGACGTTCGCCACGAATCCTTTCACATAAAATGTTATTCAGTTTGCGGAACTATTTGGTAGTCTACATAGATACACCGCCGATCACCTGCATTTAGTCAATGGGTGGATCAGCCAATAGGTGGATTTTTGTTTCAACATATCCAGATTGTTTCCACACGCATGTCCTATAGCATGAAGACATCATAACTGCACACGTTTCTCGGCAGTATCCAGCGCGGACATCGCTTTTTGACGTGCTCAAGCGCAAATAATAAATGCTGATAATAATACTACATATATCGAGAGTGCAAATACAGCACTATCGATACATGGAGCATTGTCTCAGGCGTTGCAAATCGTGTGTAAATTAGATAATGTAGTATTTACTATTTCGAAACATTTGAAACAACCAAATTAAGTGTTAAATATTGAGAAATACATGTTTATTTTGCAATACATCACTAAATGCATACTTAAGCGTTGTACAGAACGTACGAATGCTCATAGGGCTATTTTAATGTACCACGACATGGCTGAAGCAATAACGTGTTGGTGTTAAACGCAAAGGGTTGTTTAGCGTGTGTAATGTTGTATTGTGTGCATTGTATTAAAGTGGCTGCAACGCGGGCTCATTTGTGATCTGTTGTGGGCTTGTGATTGTAATTACACATTGTGCAAGCTTACCTTATAACTGATTATTTGGTACTTTTATTGTGTGAGCTTGGGTTCCATCAATAAACCGCATTTTTTATTGAAAAGTACTGTTTATGTAATGGTGTCGCTTGTTTCACTATTATAACGACTATGTTATCTTTTTTAATTTCTGACTACATATTTATTATAATTTAGAAGAATATATATAATATTTCATGACGTTGCTGCTCGTCGACCTAGTTGCTCCTTCTGCGCGCCGTAGCCGCTCTATCGCTCATGCCCGTGAGAAAGTCCTGCCCGCCCCCTGGCGCGAAGGTTCGGGTCCATCCAGTCTCTCATAGTTCCGAGCACTGAGGTCGCGTTTCCTCTTTGGATCTCCAGGAACAGTCGCTGGAAGAAGAAGGCGTGCGCCCTCTTGTCCATTGTCGCCTGCTGTAACGCGCCGCCAACCCGAGAGATCAATGTTACCGTGAGGGGCCCAGAGCCACCCATCGTCTCGAACGCGAATAGCGGAAAGTGGTGCGCCCGACTTAGGTCTGCATACTTTTTTATCTTTGAGATATCAGCTTGCGAAACGGCAGTCCCCGGGCGAGACGCGCCGGGACCGACAAGAGAAGGGGTCAGAGAGTCGGTCACCATCGCATCCCTCACCAGGAAATGACCCTTATAGAAGGGTATTAAAGTCATACCGTCGGGGCGCTTACCGTCGGCTCCTGAAAGCCCAGGTGGTTCCAGGACGCAGACAATCCCCGCGCTGCGCAGCGATCTTGCAAGTATTTCATTGAGGGCAGTGTGTCTTGGGCGCCGGCCCGCTGCATAGGCGCAAGAGACGCCGTGTCTGGCGAGTCGCCCGACGGGCTCGCCACAAGAGCATCTGTGTGGCTCAACCAAATCAGCTCCCAATCTCAGGCCAACGCATATCCGGGTGGATTGGTCATCAAGGCGGGTACCCAGTGAGTCAGCGGGTGCATGCAACCAGTCGCTTGCTCCTGGGCGAGCGACAGCTAGAAGGCGTGCCTTGTCCTGGCCATTCTTCAAGCAGCGAACTAAGCGAAGCTTCGTGGGCCTTCTCGGCCCAGGCTCTCTGACAGACAAGTCTATCGGGACCAAGCAATGAAGTTCAGTCGCTATATCGTCACCAGCCGCCTCGAACATTCCTCCTCGAGTCTCGAGCCGCCGGCGGGAGCAGGCGCTGGACATTTTCCGACGTAGCATGCATCGAGGCAGCCACGGCCGGGCCCGCTAAGGATCGAGCCCAGGGGAGACCAAGGCCGCTCATAGAAGCGGGGAGAGCCGCCTGGCGCACCTCTCGTAGTCGTAAGTTTAGACTCAGCACCGTCTGTAGGGCCTCCACCACCTGGTTGTCGAATGGTTGGAGAAGATGGTTCAAATCGCCTGAGCAGTCTATGGACCGTAAAATATGTACGATGCGGCACGCGGAGAACGACGAGCGAAGCAGGTAGAGTCCCTGGTAGGCTCCAACAAGCGGAAGACGTTCCTGCATCGCCCACAATGTGTCCATTAAGGGTGTCGAGTTGTCCCGACAACGCAGAGGGCAGAACCGGTGCGCCAAGAAGGTTTATTTCGTGGATTTTTTTAAAATATATATTTTAAGGACTCTGCGCACTTCATCGAGCAAGTCCACCCTCGGTCCACCAAGTGTGCCATCGTCTAGGTACCAAGCGTTGAATGGCACTTGAACGGAGTTAACCAGCTTACGTATCTTCAGGCCGAATAGGGCCGGTCCCAAGGGGTCCCCCTGCTGTATGCCCAATGCCGAAAACAACGTCACGGCGCCAAACAACAGGACGGATGGCTATTTGTACGCGTGTTCCACTAAGGTGAAGAGTTTCGGGACTGTATTCCGAACCGCATGAAGGAGGTGATCCCTACGGATGGTGTTGAATGCATTGCGAAAATCCAGCCTCAGGAGTGCCGTACCGGGGGGACTTGATTGCATAAAGGCTCTTGCTGCATGTACAGCAGTCTCCGCTCCGCCCGCCATGCCGAATCCCAGCTGGTGCAGGCCAAGTGGCTAACTTTGCTGCGATCCTCCGTAACGTAAGAGAGCAGGCAATGGGGCGAATTGATGCGTCATTTTGCGCAGTGCGAATAGGTTGGCGCCGAACACGATCGCCCTGACCTCAGCCGGCAGTCGATCCCATCTCAGGACGTTCATCACTCTGGCAAGTGATGCGGCCAGTCTCCCGGCCACCGGTCCGATCCCGGGAGAAAGGAGATTCTTCAGATGGCGCGGGCGAATGCCGTCAAGAGCTAAGCGTTCACACTTAATAGGTCAGAGTTTACAACTATTCGCTGTGATGCTGACTAGCATTAGCGTCAGCAACAATTACTGCAAAATCACAAAATCTTGCAGAAAAGGCGGCATACTGATCGTATTTTTATCGCTTTGCTTTCCATTGTTGTAGCTTTAAATAAGCTAAATTCGGATTAACTGGTGCTTGCACAATACCAGATACCAGCATTTCAAGTATTTACTTTACGTTGCTAAGAGAAATGTATAACTGATGTAACTGTGGCGTTCAATTCAGAAGCAGAAGCAAGTGCAGTACCCCATTTGGAACCCAACAAGGCCTGCGAAAAGCATCGCCTACTGATGTGTGAGGGATACTTAATTCATCAGATTTTTGCACGATTTTCCTGGTGTGATTTTGACACATTGCGTAGCGATTTTATGTAAAGATAATATTAACTCGATTATAGAGATTTTTATGTAAAGATAATATTAACTCGATTATAGAGATTATAAGTAGTGCTTAACCTATCTATTAACAATCAATAATTGTTTTGCTTTAAATAGCCACCATATGGATAGTTGTAATTTACGTCTGATAGCCGACTGACAAGAGAAAGACTACGAATAAGTGTTTTTTCTTTTATTTCACAGGTAACTATTTACAAATAACTAGTAAGTAAATGACTAATCTAAATTTTAAGTTTAGGTTAAATACTTACATATTAATGCAATGAAAGTTTGTCCTAATTTTACTTTTTATTAAATATTTAACAAATTATTTCATTTTCCATTCGACATGCGCCCATTGAGCTATACTTGATTTGCCGTATATGTGACTAGATGTGGTCATTGCCTTCGGTGTAATGCATCGGTTAGTTTAAGTTGGATCTCGGGCGTATCGTCTGAATCCTATCATATGCACCGTGCACAGATCTATTATGTCTCTCTCTCCATCTATGAAAGAGTATGCTGGCTTTTAGTTTCTAGCTAAATTTACAAGCTGCGTATTTAGACAGGTTTGTAACATCAGGTTGTCAAGCATCCCTACGACACCGAAATCGATTTTCCATGGCATCTTTTTATAGAATAGAATATCTGTACGGCTCTCGCTATCTCCCATGAAGGGTGGACGTTTCTTTTTGTCTGACAAACGGCTGGCCCTTTTTTTAGGCGGGCTTTGGGTCTGGATAGAAAGCCATGAGCTTCTTGTGTACACTACTTGAAACGGCAAAGCAACTATACAACTACGCAGTGATAGATTCAGCTGTGGATTATGGTAAGAAATTCATTCTCTTTCAACATTATTATTCTGAAAAGTGTTTGTCAACTACCTGACTAGCGTTTACAATGGCTACCACCAAAAGAAGTTATGCTTTTTTAGGAAATAAAGTGTTTCTTCAAGCAAGCTACGTCGCTTTTCTTATCTTTACCGTGATCCGCATGTATTTACTCTCCTAGCGCTCTCGCTCTGGGTCAGTATAAGTTTCATTTTGCTTTTTGTGCTCTTTTCTCACTCATAACCCTTCCTGCGTAAATGTTTCCACCGTAACCACTTAAGACATGTTTTTCTGTAAGTACATTGTCTCTCAGCTAATCTAAGGAAGCTAGACGATGAATTGTATAGTAGCTGCGAGCTACCATATGATTTTAAAGTGCGCACTCGTTTTGCAATTTTGATACATCCTAGGTTATGCAAAAACCAATTCCCACGCTTGTTCTGGCAACTTAAATGTTCTGAATAAACCCCATATTGGAAAACACCTATTATGCTTCAGGAAGACTGCTTGCGCGAAACAGAACTCCCATGTGACTGAGCGTGAATTAGCCATGACTTTGTGTCAAAGTTACATTAACGGATTCCTCGTGATTAGAGCGAAAGCAACAAAACGAAAAGGCGTTATCCTCGAGGCATGCGAGTTTACTCAGCCTGCGCACAATAACAAGTTTCTGTTTGGAAAATTTGCTCAATTCACCATGCTCACCAGGCGCGCACAACCGGGCTACGACCTATTCATTCAGATGTCAGCAGAACTATCATTACACCAGACACAGTAAAAACGCACGTGGAAATTAATAGTTGTCATTCCTATCTCAACAGTGCGGACATGTTCTTGTGTGGTTCTTGGATAGTGCCGCTAAATCTAGAATATGGCGGATAAACTCTTAAGCATCCACGAATTTAGCATTCTCTGGAACTAAGAAGAGTCGACAAGCGTAAAACTCGGCTGCTTACTCTGGTGCGAATTAACTATACGTGCAGTGCCTACTCAAGCAATCATCAGCGCCACTCAACTCCATCATCACTTGCCAGCACCTCTCTCGTCCTTTGTTCTCATCAGCTCCCCTCCGTCACCGACATCATCAAGTTTATCATCGTCAGCTTCATGTTCACTATCATCGCCATCAGTGTCATTGTCGACTTCACCACCACCCTAATCGTCATAATTATCTTTGTGTTTTACTTTCTCCATCAGTTACCTTAGTACACCTTCATCATATTGATCACCCTGCACCTCAATTAAGCATCACTCACAG
The DNA here is from genome assembly GCA_003439945.1 of Dermanyssus gallinae. Taxonomy (NCBI): domain Eukaryota; kingdom Metazoa; phylum Arthropoda; class Arachnida; order Mesostigmata; family Dermanyssidae; genus Dermanyssus; species Dermanyssus gallinae. Next base: position 30,504 of record QVRM01002773.1, read on the forward strand.
TGATCATCACCATCGCTTTCACCATCACCACCACCAGTCATCGTCACTAAATTCGTCATCGACATCGCCGCAGATTCCATCTTCGTTACGTCATCATTATCGAACGCTTTATTCAGCGTGATAATATTGCACACTAAACTCAGCACGGCCTGTATCCGACTGTAGATAAACAAGATCTTATTTGTAAACAGGCGCGGCGCAGCAGCTGGTCATGCTCGTGAAACAAACGCCACCGATACGACAAGGGAGGGAGCCGCCCGAACCACGAGCACCGATGCATGCAAATCGTGCAGTGGTATCGGATGAACGCATTTTTAGAGCAGTCAGCGATACGGGCGGTCCAGCTTTTCATCTAAAGACGAGTTGTGGGTGGAAGACACTCGCAACAAAAGTATGCGTGTATCGCGAGTTGATTCTTCTCCAGCGAGCACGGAGGTTGCCAGCAAAACAACCGAGCATGCGCTAATGGTAGAAAATCAGGTCGCGGTGCAGAGAACGCTCATTCATGTGAGGAACGATGTAACAACAGTCGCTAGTGAAATTCAAGAAGGAAAAAGTCAGACCAACGATGATGGTTTCCAAACAGTAACGCGCGCCAAACGATTGCGTGAGTCAACGGTAGTACTAGTAAAGTAGGTGTCTGTAATATTTACAGCTGATGACAACGCTTTATAATTGCGTTTTAATGACGTGTTGTCACTGCATTGCGCAGCACATTAAAAACAAAGTTAAAGAACTTCGATTTACTAGAAAATTCGTTATTGCAGTGAAACACGAGGTTGACAGAAGTCCATTGCTATTGCTACAAGGGCTCGCTACAAGGGAGTTAATCGTATCTGCGGGAATAAGCCGAGCTCGCTCCTGAGTAAAAAGCTAGATTTCGAGTGTGCACCTTTCTATATCAGAAGCGACCATATAAGCTTCTCTCACATCGTATGAAGTCTCCGAAGCAGTCTAAGTGAAAACAAACAATCCGAAAATCAATGTTGTAATGCCAACGGAGCATGCAATTCTGACCTTCGTGGGCAATAAACGTCCAGCAGAGGTCCGCCTGGTACTGAAACAACACGGGGTCATGTTGTATTGCGAACCGATGCAATGCTTTCTCATAGATAATTTAGTCACCAATTGCAAGACGACAAAACCGGGATGCCGGAGGTGCGGGTCACAAGAGCATTTAATGTGAGACTGCAAAGCGGAAGCCGGCTGCTGCTTGTGCAATGGCTGCCACGGAACCACCTGAGGCTCCTTTCCACATAGATTGCGCCGCACGGACATGCTAAATAAAATGTCGCAACACATAATACAGAGGCAAACAGAAGCCCCAAGTATTCCACTCTGCGCATTAATAGCCTACGTACCGGCGTCCGATAACTTCTCGAAGTTAGTCTTCTGAAGTAAAGAACGGCATTAGAATAACCAACGACTCCACAGAGAGCACGATGATTGGAAATTAGTCAGCGCCATCGGAAAAAGACCAGCTGTGGCAAAAAATAGTGATGGTCCTATTTAATCTGTCATAAATAAAATTATCCTCTGTATAGAGGAAGCAGTACAGGCGGTAATCCCCGATATAAAAGTGCTATTGGTAAAATAATGTCATCTTTATTCTCGCAGGTGTTAAGATCAGCAAGCTACCTCAAGACAAAGAAACACCCTAAATATATCGGAATCGGAGATGCACTTCGATACTCAATTGAAGCGTCCCTACGAGAAGGGCTTTATGTTTTCATGAATGAGGCGATTTTAGCTACTGGGGGAAAAGTAAGAGTGAAGAGCACTCGTAACCAAAACACGCGCGTGTACGTAGTGTCGTGGCGAAATAACACAGTTTGACGTACTGGTCGGGCCACGGAATCAACTGTAGTTTCCAGCTTGGACAACGAAGTGAAAGTCTTGGAAGAGCAAGCGGGAGATTTGCTGTAGTATATAACAGTAAGCTCAGTGGAATAAGAGTACTATACACAGAGAGCGACTGCGTTGTGCTTGCAGGAAGTTTTATAAATATAATTGCGATGTATTCCAATCTTTCAAAAGCTATATCCGACCTGTTGGCAAAGCTAGTGTATAGCTTTGATATGGTCGGCCTTAACAAAACAACAGTGCTTTGCGGGGACCTTAACTGCCCCCTCGACAAACCGGACACCGTTAGAACTGGTGGTTTTTACAGCCGAGGAACCGACTTATGTAGCTCCACAAGACAGGTCTACGATAGAAATGTTTGCCACAAACGCCAGACACGATAGCATAAGATACAAGGGTTCGCAGTTGAACACTCTGGCCTTTGGTACCAGACGACATCTTCCTGTTGCAATGTCGCTCACGGTATACCATCAGGCAGCAGGTTAAAGGCGGCAACGGTCAAAAGCAGCCATTAACTCAACCCGCTAACTGGAGCTCTTGCCAGAGGTTCTTCCTGTCCCTAACCCCCTGATTGTCAAAGTATATGCAACACAAATTTTAAATGTTCTACTGCACAGCGTGCGTACCTAGCTGAGTAAATCTCGAGAAACCAGTTAGTATATCCAAGAATTCATACATATACATACATAAATCTCTGAAACATTGTATGATTCAAACGTATATACTAGCAAAAAGTCGCCCGGGCGTCACCTCCTGTACACGCCAGTCGGCTTTATAAAACGGCGCAGAGAGCTAAACTGGAACACGAAATAAAAGCACAAAACACGCTTCTCGGAGATTCCCAGCTTTATTCACATAAATGGCTGCGCTCCGACATGCGTCCAACTGCCTGTCCAGTATCACCTGAAAGGCTGGATAGTTATTTTCGACAGATGTTTGCCAGCTCATCAACGATTTGCACCCGGATATATGTCTCCGTTTGGGGCCAAAAGACAACCGAAGCTCGACAGGAGCTGGTTCGCCCTATTGACATCTGGGAGGTTGTGGATGTGATAACGAACGCGCCGTCAGGAAAGGCTGCGGGTCCAGACCTCGTTCGAAATGAACATCTGCAACAGGCAAGTGTTCTGGCTCTTTGCCTCTCGGCTCTCTCCAATGAAATCGCGAAGGACATCGTACTTACCTAAAGAATGGAAAGTCAGACTCCTATGTGTGATACCGAAGGGAAAAGGGTATTTTTTTGTCGTACCGTGGCTTCGCAAAGAAGAACGTTATTTACAAACTATTATCTGCATTGGTAGCGCGTCGATTAGAAGATTTTTAGAAAGTACCGAGCCCTTGCCAGGGCAGTAGCACGGCGTTAGGCGAGGGAGGTTAACGATGACAGCTTGCGCTGTTCTTCTCAATAGCATTCAAATGGCCCTTCCCGGTTAAACGTAACTCTCTCATTGCTGTTTTTGTTTACCTTTAAGGCAGCTCTTTGTACGGCGTTACGTACAATAGTCATAGAGAAATTAGCGCTATGTGGTGTTCCAGCGGTAATACTAAAGTTATTACAAACTTGGCTGCAGGAGGCGTCTGTGTTCTTCGACGACGGGATAACTGAACACACCCCAACTAATCAAACTACAAGGGTTGCACGAGGCGATAATCTTAGCCCGCTTACATTATCAATATTGGAAAGCGATCTGCCGGACAAAATCCAGCGCCGACACTCGCAAGTTAGTACACTTATGTATGCTGACAACCCTGTCCTCTGCTCGCGGAGTCGATTTCACTGGCAGCAATCGCTTACTTAACTGCAAATGTTTGCTGATCTTAACGCTCTAGTGATAAATATACCAAAAGCTAAAGCGATTGGGTTTCGCCGCGGAGGTAGGCTCGCCGAAAAAGACGAATTTACGAAACGTTTAAGCTCAGCACCAATATATTTTGTTCAACATTTTTCATATCTTAGAGTAGTATTTTAAACACAGGGTTTACATTTTACTAAACATATCGAGGTAAGAGCTCGCAAGGGCATTCTATCGTTTCATAATATCCCAGAGCCTCATCGGTTGTCGCTCAATGTCGCTCTCCATCTTTTTAATCTATAGATTGCATCGACGGGATACAGGCCATATGGCCCACCTGTCGAAAGCGAATCTGGAAGCACTTGACGAAATCAAAGCTAGCTTTTTAAAAAGAGTGCTGGTGCTCCATTGTACCAGACGCAACCGGCTTATCTATCTGTTGGCCTCGATACCACTCTTTGAAGATCTCAGAGCAACTTATGCTTCACCGAGGACGGGCCATCGAGAATCATTTTGCTAAATGCATGAATATCGACCGAGTATGAGTGCAAACTACACGAAAAATCGTGTGATCTGTATCATCTACAACAGTCTATAAAAGCAGCTGATATCGCTGATGAAAGTAGTGTAGGAAAGCTGTAGCACTTTGTGCGTAAACCAATATTTGCTTAGCTAGAACAATACATTAATCCCGAAATGAAGGAAAAAATATTTTGGCTAGCAATGAAGAGTACTCTCTTTGAACTAATGAAATTGGGTAACTCGTTTATTTTTCCATTGATATTTAAAATGAATAATCCAAATCCTCTCTGTCTTACCCAATGTAAACATATATGTATATCACGACGGCAGATCTCAATAAAACCTCTCTCTCTATATATATATATATATATATATATCTATATATATATACAAATATTGTATGTTTTTGAGATCTTAATATTTGTATATATATATATATATATATATATATATATATTATGTATATAACAATATACACATAAATTGTATGTTTTTGAGATTTCAATATTTGTATCGAACGGAAAAGATCTAGAAAGATGTACACAAATGTCTTCTTGTCTCTGGGCAACCTAGCATATCGTCTCGGCATCTGCACTGACGCCACAACATTATAGATCCTTTCGCATGACTATAAAAGGGATGACGCGAAATAAACGTTCTCAGTCGTTCCCATGCTCCTGAAAGGCGCACCTACAATGCGCGTGTGCTTATGTCCAAAGTTTTAGTGTTGGACCGTTGTAGAGCAAAAAATTTACACGCGTGTTTGTGAACTATGCACTGGACTTGGCTTAGCGATGTATTTCTATAGAATTGATTCGTAATGCATCAGTGCCTACGACTGTTGTCGATAGCACCGACAAGACCTGCCCAAGCAATGGCAAAAGAAAAGTTCACGGACTTACTGCTATACGTTGTGTTATCTGCTTTAGCCTTTCACTTTGGCGGGATCACTCAGGGACAGGATTCAGTTGTTGAGACGCTTGACGAGAATCCTTCAGCGCAAGATGTCGTTAATCTGGCTGAACACTACGGTCGCTTACATAATTTGGAAGCTGATCGCCTGCTTCTAGTCGATGTCGGTGGATTTCTGTCTCAACATGGCCAGATGTTTTTGACGAACGCGAGTCTTCTGTTACTTGGCAACTCAGAACTAAGGCACGTTACGACACACAAGCTTCGTCTCACTAGCGGGGTACGGGAGCTGGACTACCAACTTAGGACTCCTGGGCCTTTCTTAGTCGACGCCCTAGCAGCACCCCAGAAACTCGTTGTTGTCAGCGTTTCTAACCGGTCTGCTAGAATTACACACCTCTTACAGAATGTTCGCTCGAAAGTACTACTGCATATAGTTTTGGGCGCACTTATACCCTACAGTCAGCTGGACCTTCTGAGCGTTCCGGTGCTTGTGTGGCCCAGTAGTTACCAATTAGGGAAACGGCGGCTATTTACGTGTTGGCGAGCCTATGATAATCTGTTCGCGCTGAACCATGGCAACCGATTAGCTGAGTGCCGCGCCAAATATCCGCTGAACTGTACGGCTGTTGATGTTGGCCACATGGGTAGCCTCGACGGATTCCGATCGAAGTTTTACTCGTTGATTGTAAATTTTTCCTGCAACCGTACCGTACACCTTAAAATGTTGTGGCCCGAAACGGCGGTTCCTTGTGATCTGCTCGTGGAAAAGCCTTATCTGAGGTATACCGCCAGACATCGTGCAATTCAGTGGCAGGACACCATCGAGTGTCACTCGTTGTTCGGGACACGTGCTACTAGTCTAGACGCATTTCTCAAACCGTTTGCGCCATCGGTATGGGTTTCGTTCATATCCGTTTTAACGTTAGCAAGTTTCCTACTCGCCCGGCTTGAGAGACAGAGATTCTGGACGGTGCTCTATAACTGCTTTACGAGCTTCTTTGCAAGGAGCGGCTTTGACGGTGTGCCACTTCGCGGAGCTTCGAGCTTTATTATTGCCAGCTGCTTAGTCATCCTGAATCTGTTCATTTACAGCATTTATAGCAACGACGTATTATCGACATTTGTTGACCCACGAAAATCAATTCCACCAAAGACTTTCGTTCAGTGTTACAGCACACAATTCTGCAATAATGTCAAGAAACAGGAGGCTCATCTAGTACTACAGAAAGCACTGTGCGGTCTCTCGAAGTTTAATCTTGCTCATATCGCGTGGCCTCTAAGCACCAAAACCTATCCGGGAACGATGATGAGAAATTCACGGAGGCACGTTTGTGCAAGGGCTCTCTCGGCTCAGATAAGATCGAGTACGCAACGCATTTGGTCAACAATAGATGTAGGCAATCGACAGTTCCCTCTAGCATGGTTGGCTGTAACTGTAGCCGAACAAAGTCGCACGGTCACAAGATTATACGAACACGACTTGGTGCGGCCCCATTTACAGGAATCTGCTATGTCCATGCGCCGATATTTATATCTCGACGCGATGGCTGCCGTCGAAGACCGCTTCACAGCTTTGAAGGCATCGAGACGACTCGACGAAGCCTTTTACTATCGGCACCAGTCAAATATTAGATGGACCCAGTTCCAGAAAATTTGCACTCCACTACTGATTTGCGTCCTAACGTCGTTTGCCGTACTGTTGGTCGAGAAGTTGCTGTCTGTGCAGTCAGATTGGACAGCAATAGGCGCGCCTTGGCGTTGGCTTCGGGCGCGCATTGCAAGGACCTCCGCCCCTCTGACCACTGAATGAAAACCGCAGGGCCTCATCGGCCGATCCACCTTCATCAGAACAGACCCGTTGAAGACACCGAACTGAAGTACGTACCGTTGAAGACATCGCAACTGCGCTCGTTTCTCGACAGTATCCGGCATGTATCCTGCATTCGTATGGCGAGCCCATCACGAACACCGCTTCTTCACCGTACTCAAGCGCAAAGGCGCTACTTGTATATCGAGATCTGTGTAATGCTGTCTCAGGTGTTGCAAATCTGGCGTTGTACTTACTATTACAGGAGATGTCGCATAAGTGTCACAGAATCTCCATGCCCGTCATAAGTGTTAGAAAGATGACACCTCCGGTTGGTTGTGCTGTATTTCATTGAAATTAACTTAATGGAGTTAAAAAGACATTAATTCAAATACATTGTTTACATGATTACAAATGTTTCAACGGTTTCCTTATTAGTGTTTTGCGGAATACACAAACAATAATTAAAGTTTATTTAGAAATTTAGTTTGAGCATTACCTTGTTGTAATCGCACCGAAATATCTAGTATAGGAGTTTTGTTTTTATTTTACCAATACATGTTTGATCTATGAAGCAATGAGAAAAACAGTTCCGTGGACGTTAAATCTTGGCTGAGGGTCAGGCCAAAAACTTTATTTTAGTACATGTTTGAATCTGGCCTAATTGTATACGCTAATTACAATGCATATGTTAACGATAGCTTTTTATATTTTAATTTATACATCTGTCTCACTCTCTGGACGAGAACACAACGCGTGATTATATAGCTTGAAAGGTAACTTGATCACGATTATGTGGGAGGCCAGATATGACGTAGTTATTCTTGACACAGACCTAGCGAACCAAGTTTTAAATACGTCACTACGAAAGTGCAGAAAGTCTAATAGAACCTGACCAGTCATTTTTAAGAAATTTTAAGAAATAAAAGGAAATTATAGAGAAAAAAACGTGAAATGTACGTAAATTATACGTGTGAGTTCATCTGGCTAGAGCTAGCAAGAGCTGGGCTTTTCAAAATCTGTCGCAAAGCTTCGGTAAAATAAGCAAAGAGGAAATAAGCGAATACTATATATATATATATATATATATATATATATATATATATATATATATATATATATATATATATATATAGGGTATTTCAGGATTATTTTTAAAGCGATACATGATTTGTAGAGCTTGCTAAAGCAAATGTTTTTTCCAATAGAACATGGTCTCCAAGAAGTCTTGTTTCGGAGTGAGAGTCAAATTACTACAATTTGTGACACTGGTGTTTTGCCCGACATAGGAGCATAAAATGCTGCTGTTGCGAGACGACCAGAAATTTCTGCTTCTTCTGAAAAATATAGGACCGGTCGGTCAGAAGATGCGGCATGGTCGCTTAAAAGAGAATTCGCAAAAAAAATAAGTTATTTATTCGCTTTCACGTCAAATACCTCAAAATCATTACCTACGACCACTCACTGCGTCATGAAAGCCAATAAAAAAACTTTATTTCTTGCGAATTCTCTTCTAAGCGACCATGTCACATCTTCTGACCAGCCTTATATGTTCTTCAGAAGAAGCAACATTTTCTCACGAACACGACAGTGCTAAGTTTCTGTATAGGAGAACTGGTTGTCTTGCAACAGCATATTTTATGCTCCTATGTCGGGCAAAAACACCAGTGCCACAAATTGTAGCAATTTAATTCTCACTCCGCAACAATACTTCTTAGAGATCATGTTCCATTAAAAAAAAACATTTGCGTTAACGAGCTCTACAATTCGTGTGTCGCTTGAAGAAATTTTTATATATATATATATATATATATATATATATATATATATATATATATATATATATATATATATATATTGCGGTTAAAGCTGCAGAGCGAAGCGACGATTCAGATAAAATCATAATGACGAGTACCAGAAGCCAAGGAAGGATGAAACACGTGAGTGAACAGGAGCGTTAAGTGGGCCGATTAGAACAGTAGAGGAAATACTTGACTAGAGCCGTATATGCAATGACAATATCAAATGAAACCCATATACTACTGCAAATAGTAATATCCTACATGCTAATACTAATGCTACATATATTGAGAGTGCAAATACAGCACTCTCGATACATGTAGAATTGTCTCAGGCGTTGCAAATAGTGTGTAAATTAGGTGATGTAGTATTTACTATTGCGAAACGTTTGTAATCAAACTAAGCGTCAGATAATGAGAAATATATGTTTACTTTGCCAAGACATCTTTAATTGCATATTAAAGCGTGGTACATAAAGTATGAATGTTCATACGGCTATTTTAATGTACTACGACACGGCTCAAGCAATAACGTGCTGGGTGTTGCTAAACTCGAAGGGTTGTTTGGTTGCATTGTATTGAAGTGGCCGCAACGTGGGCCCGGTCGTGATCTCTTGTGGGCTTATGATTGCAATGACATCTTGTGCAAGTTTACCTTATAACTGCTTATTTTATATGTTTTGTGTGTGGGCTTGAGTTCCATCAGTGAACCGCATTACGATCTGAATCGAAATGAATATTATTCAATCAATACTTATTATCTTCTGTATTAGTATTACAAATAAAATGATATTTAGTAAAGTAAATCAGTGCAATAGTTACAAGCTTTCATTCAAAGTCTGAATATTGTGCAAATTTGCGCACATCCATCAGGCACATGGCAATTTGTTATGTTTGCCGTTCATGGATTTAAACACACTGTTAGCATAACAAGCAGTTTTTTTATATTCATGTCTAAAAGCTTTAATATCTAATAAACATTTAAATAAATAGTTAGTAAGTGCGCAAAAAATCCGCTATCTTAGTAAGTGGAGCGTTGACATTATGGCTGGGGTGCTCCATTCAATCTGACACTAGCGTGTTTATGTGCCCCTGCTGGGGAACAATACGGCAAATTGCTGCTTACAAGTTATTCATAGAGTAAGTATGCTAAACATCTCAATTTAATATTGTGAAACACCATAGTCAAGCGTTCACACTAAACAAGTCAGGATTTACAACTGTCCGCTACGATGTTAACTAACATTAGTGTCAGCAACAATTTCCGGTCCTTCAAAATCACATAATATTGCAGATTAGGGCGGCATACTGATCGTATTTTTATCGCTTTGTTTATTATTGTTGTAGCTTTAAATAAGCTAAATTCGGATTAACTGGTACTTGCACAATAGATACCGGCAAAGAGAAATGTATACCTGATGTAACTGTGGCGCTCGATTAAGAAGCAAAAGCCAGAGTAGTACCTTATCTGGAACCCAACATGGCCTGTGAAAAGCATCGCCTACTGATGTGTAAGGGATACTTGATTCATCAGATTTTTGCACGGTTTTTCTAGTGTGATGATACATTGCTTAGCAATTTTGTGTAACGATAATATAACTAGCTCGATTAAGGAGATGTTGCTGACGGTATGATACACGCTGAAGGAGCTCTATAAAGATTACAAGTAGTGCTAAACCTATTTATTAACAACCGTTAATTGTTTTGCTTCAAATAGCCAACACATGGATAGCTGTTATTTACATCAGATAGCCAATTGACAACAGAAATACTACGAATAAGCGGTTTTTCATTTAATTTTACAGGTAACTAACTGAACTAATAGGTAAATTAAGCCTAAATTAAACTTTAAGTTTAAGTTATATACTTATATATAAGTTCAATTAAAGTTTTTCTTAATTTCACTTTCGATGAAAGATTTAACAAATTACTTTAAGCAAAGGGTCCGTTTATGTGTTCAGACGTGGCCATTGTCTTCGGCGTAATGCATCGGTTGGTTAGTTGGAAGTCGGGCGTATCGTCTAAATCCTATCATATACGCCGTACACACTTTTGATATGTCTCTCTCTCTCTCCCCATCCATGAAGAAGTATACTGGCTTTTTAGTCTGTAGCACAATTCTACGAGCTGCGCATTTTGACAGAAATGTCAACGATAACGAGAAGGCCTCACAATGTATTGTGTCCGCACCTTGCCTGCGCCGAGTCTCATCTAATAGGCTATTTAACGACGGTGCCGCAGCACACAATGCCGCGTAGTACCTGGGGCATCTTTCACCACATCTTATACAGATACATGCATCTGCAGGTGCATGAAACCCCCGTTCCGCATAAAACGTGATGAGAGCCATAAACAGCAAAGCGCGTGAGAGCGTGTCGGTTTGTTCATCCGGCCCGTTTCTATGTTTCAGAGATAATCGCACCCGTGCTACAGAAATCAAGATCGATCTCCGCCATTTCCCCCCTTTCAGAAGCTGATATATTGCACGTAGGCCGGAGTGGAACGGAATTGGAACCTACGATTTAGGTCCTCTATAAGGAACGGCGTGTCACATAGGAGATAGACGTATCTGTTCAGCAATGTACGATGCAGACCCAGATCTCGCTTCAGGAATGCAGGCCTAATTCACTCGAGCTTTTAGAGGTGCGCCAACAAGAGCTAATCCCAAATGAACTGTGTACCGTAGAAAGCGACTGGCGCTACCGTCATGTTGAACAAAGCCAGCGTCGTTCGTAGGGATAGTCTCGAAGGAGTTCGTAAACTAACACTTGCAACCAGCGCTCGGCGCTCTCTGTCCGTAATGTGCTCCACGAAAGACCGACCGTTTGTAGGGAGTACCACCCCTATATATTTAAAGTTGTTCAAATATTTCAGGGATGTTCTGTTTATGTGCCGCTCATCAGAAGCCGCAAGGCGGCCACCGCGTCGGAATTTCATAGCCTCTGCCTTGTCCATAATAATCAACAGGCCAGCCTCTTCCACATACCTCGACAGCCTTGCCAGCGTCTGCTGAACGTGAAACTGACTTCTCCCAAAAATATCATCGGCAAATAGCGGAGTTTTTACGTGTCCGGACCGTCTTGAACGCGTCGTGGCAAATCGCTCAGTAACAGGGAAAAAAGTAGCGGACTCAGATGATCACTCTGTGTTACACCCGTGGACTGAACAAACGAGGTCTAGGAGGGCTACTCCGTCGTCTATGTTCACCGAATTCTCCTGCAGTATGGCCTTAATCAGCAGTACCATGTTTTCAGTAACTCCGCACTAAGCAAGTTTCAGTAGAATCTTGTCACGTGGCGCCATATCGAACGCGGATTAAATAATTGCAGCAAGATCTCACACGCGGCCATGGTGGAGTGACCTGCACGAAATCCATACTGCTTAGGCACAAGAGCAAGTCTCCAAGTTCCTTGTCAACTGCCGGGTAATGAGGAGGACCAGCAGTTTATATCAGCAGCTCTTTGCGATCGCCCGCCATTAGGATGCGTCATGAAGACTGCATTGTTCTTCAGAATGATGCTAAGGAGAGCATTGCTCTAGCGTGCTGGCAGACGTCCATGTCGTAGGTAGGCGTTGAACAGACTCGTTCAACAAGGGGACATGTCAGACAGATTTGTAACATTAGGTAGCCAGGCTTACCAAAGTCGATCTTCCATGGCATCTTTGTATAGGATATCTGTATGGCTCTCGCATTAGCTTAGTGTTGGCCAAGTACCTACTATGGCGATATGGCTCTTCACAGCGGTCGTCTTTCTAAAGTGGTTGACGTTTTCCGATCAAGGTTTTGCGAGCTAGCGGCGGATTTTCCTTGCAACAATACCGTGCCGTTCAGAATGCAATCGCGGCTCCCTGTGATCAGCTCAGCAGGGGGGAAGCGTTATCTGAGGTACACTGCCAGATATCTTGCTGTTCAGTAAAATGTTTCTGCCTAGTGTCACTAGTCGTTCGACGCGCGTGTTACTAGTCTGGATGTGCGTCTCAAGCCCTTTGCGCCATCAGTAGGGGTTTCGTTCGTGGCGGCTATGTCATTGACGGTATGTCACTTCGCATAGCTTCGAGTTCCATTATTACCAGTTGCTTGGTCATGCTGAAACTGTTTAGATACAGTCATTTATAACAACGACGTGTTTTCGACGTTTCTGAACTCACACAAGCCACTTCCACCGAAGTGCTTCGTTCTGTGCTACAGTAGATACGTTTGCCAAAACGCCAAACTACATTAAGCGCATTTAATGCGCTGTGAGTTTTATTGGAGTTCAATTTTGATCAAATAATACGATATCCGTTTTTTAGTGCTTAAATATACGAAGGTATGGGGCGATGCTGAGAAACACAAAAACAGGCAACAGTCTTGTGCGACGGGTTTGCGAGGCTCAGGTAAAGTCGAATTACATGCCGTAGGCGGTCGGCATTTCTGTTTAGCGTGGCTGGCTGTAACTGCAGCCGAACAGAGTCGCAGGATGAAACGAACAGGGTCCTCTACGGCTTCAGTCGCGGACACCTGCTATATTTTTGAAACAAAACCGTTTGCTTGGCGCAAAGGCCACCGCATCTTGTCACTGACGGACAGCCGCAGGACTTCATTGACCATTTGTCGACCTTCATCAAAACAGGCTCCACGTGCCGGTAGAAACATCACAGTCGCGCACGTTTTTCGACGGCATCCTGCATTTATATGGTGAGCTTAGTGCGGAGGCCGCTTTCTAACGTGCTTGAGGGCAAACACAGTACCCTCGATCCATGTAGTTTTGTCTCGGACGTTGCGAATCGTATGTAAAAGATCGGTATTTACTATTACGAAACTTTTGTAGTCAAACTAAAATATAAACCATTACGAAGTAAATTTTATTTTTCCACAACAAACTTATATGTCTATATATGTCCTGCTACACAGTCCTGTTACTGAAATGTTACAAATAATACATTAATATGAGTAGTTATTTTGATGTACTACGACATGACACAAGCAACAACTTGCTGGTGGTGAACGCATAGTGTTGTTTTGTGTGTGACACGGTTGTATTGTGTGCAATAATTGAGATTGAGAGATGAGAGAAAATATTAACCGCAATACAGGCCCGGCCGAGATTTGTCCTGGGCTTGCGATTGTAGTGACGCCTTGCGTAACATTTCACTGTTTAGTTATTTAGCGATGTTTGTTTATACCCCTGTATATCTTATAGTTTCATATTGCGTACTTTATTGTGCGAGCCTAATCGCTATGTGGTTCAGTTCTCTAAACAAAATCGCATTGTGGGTTGAGTCCGATTGAATATTATTGATTCAATGTTTATTGTCACCTTTGTTAGTATTTTAAACTAGATGATGTACAAAATCGCGTAAGAGTACAATATAAACGAGTTTCGATCAATAGTCTGAATATTGTGCTTATTTCCCTACACGTTTTTGTTTGCCGCGGGTCATGGTTTTAATACATTGTTTACATATGGCCTAAATAGGTGTAGGTACACTTGTATCATATTATAGCAAAATTATTTTAAATGTAACATATTGTTTATACTTGTTTTAATAATACCCTATGACATACTGCGATGAACTCACTTGGCTGTTTGGCATGTAAGCAGACCATTGATGAGTTCCGAACAAGCCACCGCTCCAGGATCCTCAATAATTTTTATATCCTAGATTATTTTATTAAATCCTTTATTGAAACGTGTTCAAGTAAAGCTTGCTTATCTAAGGTAATGTAGATAATTCAAAGTACGTCGTTTAAAATATGAAGCAAGCGGAACAGAGCCTTTGCAGCTACCTCGACAAAACATCTCCAACGCAGTTGCTGGGACCTTGAAAGTGAGATTTATTGAATGCAGAAACACAACAAATTTATCTAAACGTACGTAGATCTTGAGGTCATTTATGATCAAAGAAAGACCAATAGTGCTAAGAAGTGAAAACAAGATCGGAAAACTGGCAACTAATGTAAGTAGTAAAAATAATAAGAGAAGCGATGTTTCGTAGTCAGGTAATGTCATTGGCTGTTTTTAGGGAGAACGCAACTTTCATCAGAGGTGCCATGGGCTGACATGGAATTGACTGATAATAGTGAATATGCTCATTCATCGCAATTGTGTGTACGCAAATACTTCCACACTTTTTTCTTTATTCCTTTTTTCATAAAGATACGTGGTTGTAGAGAAAACTAATTTGTATTTCGTCTGTATATAAAGCCCACTCACATGTATGGTTCAAGATATTCTATGTAATGTCAAAGATAATTTACAAGTTACACAAATGGCTTAAGGCAGCTACTCATAGCGGTAGCTCAACAGCAAAAATACCTCATTGGACTCAAATACAGCTAGTGCTTCTGGAGAAGCTGAACGTAACCGAGGCTTTGTAATTGAATCAAAGCCCATCTCTTACACGTACTACGGGTGGAACGGAACCAGTACCCCGCGATACGATTTTATCTCTCCTGTTCGATCTGCTATTGTTTAGAAATGTTGAAGAGGATCAGGGCGAAGCAATGCGCGAGCATAGGGCAATCCACTTCCGCGTTAACTGTGATGGATATCACTAAACATATGGACAAGAGGATTGTCGATGCTGTTAAACTTAGGTGTAACCTGATAAATTGGCGGACTGCAAAGACCATTGATGACTGTGAGGAATCTTTCCAAATAAAATCTGTGTCGAGCAATACCGCCGCGCGTCTTGCCACCAAGCGATGACAGTAATGTATCAAACGCAGACTGAATCAATAGTGACTTCTGAGGTACTATAGACAGCACTGGCACGTGAAAAATGGAAAATCTCTGACAGAGCTTGTGCACAAAAGTCTCGAAGCCGAGCCAAACGCAACACTGCTAATTTTAGCAACAATATTTAACCAATGTCTGAAAGAGGGTCACCTAAAGTATGGGGAAGGTCTAAGGTAACACTTCGTACACCTGAAAAGGAGATTCTACAGACCCCGCAAACGACGGAGAATCTGCCCTCACAAGTGTCGTGTTTAATATACGAACAACGCGTATAGTTCAACAAATTATCCTCTATTGCCATGCTTACATCTCGAAGCAGCAATTTGGGTTTCTTCTGAATAGAAACACTGAGCAGGCAGTAGATAAATAACAAGGTCCCATAATTTCGTAGTTACTAGAGAACCTAACGTTAATAGCATAATGCTACAGTATGGTTTCTTTCTTGTGCCCGGCGTTCATCTAGGCAACCATCTAATCACTCTTCCTGTTTTTACTGTAAATCGGATGTATCAATTTCTCTAACGGGATACAAAACACCGTTAGCTTTCACGACGCTTCTGTCTAAGATAAAGTCGACGTTGGGTGAGCAGCCAAATTTACAAAAGCAATACTTTTAGGTAAGAAAGGCGTAATCATAAGGCTTACTAAGTGCGTGCCTATGGATATTGCAAATAATATGCGTAGCAGATGCTCCAAAGTGCATTAAAGTAGTTGCAAAAACTGCAGGATTGTTTTTCAATTTTGTTTACTATAAAATAAATACATTCAATAGCGCCTTTATTAAAAGGGGTTGATACAGGTTACAACAATAAAGATACACCAAATTGTTCCGGCGATAACTGCTTGGATTGGTACATTCGAGCTATTCGCCAGGCAAATATATTATTAATACGCTTAGTGCGAGCGGTGTCTTTTGGCACAATAGTGTGACCACTACGTAGGCTGTTGGAGTGGATGTCAAAAAATTTGTCAATCATTCCTGCCCTTCGAAGTATGCGGAGGGCAGAGACATTTTGTTTTACAAACAGGGCGGAGATTGGCGGTAGGGCGATCGCATCCCTGTCGAGGTTGCACCGCCATCTTAATCGCCGTAAACATTTGCGTTGGTCGCCCTCAAGCTTATTGAGGAAACCTTTTTGGTATGGTTCCCACACCGGGGAGCAGTACATTAGTCTTGAGAGAACTATGGCTTTGTACATCTTTATATATACATCGGGATCCCTGACAATAAAACAACGAAACAACATATTTACAAGTATTGCAGAGGATTTCACCAGCTGGTGCACGTGCTCCTTAAAAGTTAGGTCGGCGGTGACCCGTATACCTAAGTCTCTTGTGACGGTAAGCGTGGGGAGAACGGTCCCATTGATCTCATAGTCAAAATCCACGCTTCAGAACGACACATTTCTGAGCCGAGAGAATCATTCCGTTCTCGACACACCAACGGGCGATTCCGTCAACAGCCCTTTGCAGCCGAGTGTGCGAGGTGCTGTCATTCACAGTGGGTGGGCAGTAGAGCTTGAGGTCGTCGGCGTACTCTAGGTACTTCACCCCAGGAGGGACATGCCGGCCGATATCAGAAATAAAAATGGCGTACAGCAGAGGAGACGCGCATCCGCCCTGAGGAACACCCGACGGGGCAGGCCAGGGTCGACTGAGGACGTTGTCAACCTTGACGCGATACGAGCGGCCGGATAGGTAGGCTTTGAACCATCGAACAGTGGAAGCGTGGATTCCGAGCGAGACCAACTTCTTGATGAGAAGATCGTGTTCAACCCTGTCGAATGCACTCTTCTGGTCGAAATATATACAGTGGAAATTGACGTTGTGATTTAGATTCATGGCCCAGTCTTGTGTCATTTCCAGTAGTTGGGTGCACGTCGAGCGATGTGCGACGAAGCCATGCTGGGCAGGATCGAGGAGAACGTTACGGGTGAGGCGACGAACCAAGTGCGCAACCGCGAGCTTTTCAAAGACGGTGCACGCGATGGAACATTGAGAGACCGGCCGATAGTTGCAGACATCCATTTTGGAGCCTTTTTTGTGTATAGCCGTCACTATCGATTCGCGGAAGGGGTTGGGTACTTGACCATCACTGTATGAGCGTTCAAATAGTAGTTTCAGAGGCTCGGCGAGAAAAATGGCGAACTTCTTGTAGAAGATCGGTGGAATGCCATCGGGAGTGTGGCTGCATTTCCCTTTCAGATGAGAGAGCACCTTGTAAATTTCTTCTTCCGAGAAAATCAGCGGCGAATCTTAGATGGGAGATGTGGAGTGGCTGGGCCTGTCACCATGTGTGTGAGAAGACGTCGATGATGTGGACGCGCCTTGTGAGTCACGAAACAGAGACGAGAAATGCTGGGCTAACAAACTGGCTTTTTCTTCCGGCTTGGTAGTAGTAACGTTGACAGATTGCAGAGAGGGTACAGACCCAGTATCCTTCAGCCGCGCGTTCACATAAAGGAAGAAAACTCTGCCATCGTTGTGATTCAGGTTCAGTTCGGTTAGCGAGCGTGATCGCCTTGTTGCCTTCATCAGTTTTTATGAAGAGCAACGCTCGGGGACGAAGAGACGAGATTCTCCAAGAGGGAGACGTAGTCGCGAAGGTTGCGCCATTTAGCGTAAGCATCAAGTCTGGGTGTAAGCTCGTTGATCAGGAAATTGCAGCAGTCACAGAATTTATCATACATCGTGTTCACCCCGTCGCAGTCACGAAAAAAGGCACTCCAGTCTATAGCGTTTAGATGGGCAGCAATGTTGACTTCGTCCATCTTTTTGTAACTGAGACGGATGCAGTCGGATGAGAAGTCGGTGTTTTCCAGAGCGATATCAAAGCTAATTGCTTTGTGATCTGAGTCCACAGGAGGGTCGACAGGTGCAAGATCTAGCGTAGCACCAGCTTTGTGTGTAGGAAAATAAATGAGCTGAAGTAGCCCATTGTCGTCACAACAGTCGGCAAAGACACTCTCTTTCGTCGTAGAGTCGTTGGGAACCGGAACAGACCAGTTTATCCGCGGCAGGTTGAAGTCTCCGACAAGAATGATTGGAGCGTCGACAGTACAGTAAAAGTCTATTTTTTTTTACTGCTGAAACCTCTCAGCATTACTTTGGGGGATTACGGGAATCCAGACGGACATGCGCCACCCCAGCCATGGTGACTAGTCTGGGACTCGCAAACCCAGTAAACCCGCTTCCCCCCCACCCCCAGGGATCGGTAACTGCGTAGGCATTGCTTCGAATCCATGGGAGTGGTGTTGCACCAACTCCTACATTCTACTCCAATCTGGCATCATCCATCGTCTCATGTCTGCCTTGGTGCAGCTCAGACGCGTCAGCCAGACCGTTAACGCCTTCCACAGCTCCGCCACCTGGGGATGCGTCGAGAGTCATCGCCTGAAGCGTCCCTGGCTGTCCCTGCCTAATCCCAAGGCTAGTTCGCCTTCGCTGCCGATTTCCCCTTCTTTCCCTGTCACCTACGGGCGCTCCCTCTCGACTGGATCGGGGGCTATTGTTGAAACGAGCTCTCCTGGCACTTTCCTTGGCCACCTTTAAGGACATGATAGTCTCGAAGAAGGCACAAGACTCCCTCCACGCCTTCGCCGAAGTCAGCATGTGTGCTACAACCTTCTTGATCGACTTTCCTCTCACGGTGGTCGCACCCGCGTCTCTGGCTTCTTGGAGGGCCGGACACCGCAGAACTGTGTGCTCGACATCGTCCGTCTCACCCGATCTGCATAACGCGCAGATGTCGACACTCGCCTTGTTAATTCTTATCATGTACGTTTGGAACTGGCCATGCCCGGTCAGCACCTGTGTCGTACCATAAGACAGCTCACCGTGGTTGCAGTCGTATCACGCCTTCAGGTCAGGTATGAGGTCTCTGGTCCAGCTCCCCGCGGGCGGCCTCCGAGGGTCTCCCGGCTGCACTGTGGCCCATTCTTCATGCCACCGGGCGATTGTCCTCGATCTAGCCGTTGTTAAGTCCAGATCGCCATCCCTCCATCTTTCGGCCCGTTCACTTGCCAGCAGATCCCATGGTAGCATCTTAGACAGGACCAAGAGGGCCGCGGTCGACACCGTGCGGTAAGCCCGGCAGACACGAATGGCTACCGGCCGCTGTGACGATCGAAGCGCTCTCCTGTTTCTTTGTGTCCTCAGCGCCATGTCTGCCCACACTGGAGCCGCGTATAGCGCTACCGACTCTGCTACACTGGCCAGCAGGCGGGTACAGTAGTACAGTAGAAGTCTATGGCCGCACATGTGTCCCGTATACGGGCGAGACGAGCAGCGGAGTCACCAGCATTGGTAACATAGAAACAGATGACGCGAAATTTGTTGTTATTACTTAGAAGATCGAGTGCCACATGCTCACCAACGAGATCTTGTTTTACACTGACGGCGTTCAGGTGATTGCTGACGAGAATGCAGACGTCTGACCGCGTGACGGTCTGTAGAGGCGAAATACCTGGTAACGATTATTAAAGGAGAGTTCAGCATCAGGGATCGAAACGTCAAACCAGGTCTCGCACAGAAGAAGCAGATCAATGTTTTGCGAGGCACAATGCGCGAGAATGGCATCAAGTGCCCCCGGTTTGGCGGCCGATCAAGAGTTTAGAAAGAGTGATTTTATTTTACGGTCCCTAGTAGAGGATGGGTCCGGTCCAGGTTCGGTATCGATTGCGAGACGCGGGTCAGACCCAGGGAGTCAATCGGAAGTGCGACATTCGATGACATCTGTGACCCTGATAAACTAAGTATTTGTTTACTATAAGATCAATAAACTAAGTAAGAAATAAACTAAATAAGGGATCATTCCCAATTTAAACAAGGTGAATGCCGGAGTGGAAAAATCGACCATGATCGAAAAAAACGGGGAGCACAGATGTCTCAATAAAAAGGATCTGATTCTGAGTAAGACTATCGAATCCCATGACTGAGAATTCAGGTATCTGCATTTTGGGGGTAAACTTACATGCGGCCTCGCGCTGTCTTGGTGGATGATAATGCCCTTTCACGAGACCGTATGGTTCCTTTCGGAGGGCTGTAAAAATTCGGTCGAGTTTATCACAGTAGACACTCGTGCTTAACCACTCTCTATTTGTATCTTTGGCGACATCTGGAAATGTTACCCTGGGATGCACCAGGCTATTGCAAGTTTCATGTTATCGAGAAAAAATAATTTTTATCACCGGAATTAATTCGATTTAAAAATAAACACTCGTTGTGTTTGACAAGCTAGGAAAAGCATTCTGGCAGACGCTTTGCGCTGGTGCCCTCGCTCAAAACAGAGGTTTCAATTGGTATAACTTTGACACTAAACCACGGGCGTCAAGGCCAGTGACGAAGGTTGTGTGATACATTACGAAGTTCATTGTCAATTCACGCGTAGACACTCAGGGATTCTGTTCCACAGTTATGCGCAAGCGATCTTCCATAGGCCCTTCGGCCTATGTTGTCGGAACGAAACTTAGGAAACCAATTATTGTAGAAAGGTTGTTTTGCTTCTTACTCACACTAAATTACCGCTCGTAACCGGAATTTTTGGTGCCCATTTCAGCAGAATTCAGGTAGCAAGAAAAAAGAAGATCACGTTACAAGGAAGAACCGTAGTTGATTTGGCTATATGAATTCTTTCGAAACAGGCATATAAAAATGCAATACATTCAATACGAGCTACAGTTGGATTGCCAAAGTTTGTTCTGTCAACTTAAATCTTCTGGATAAACCCTATAATGAGAAGCGCCTATTACGCTCCAGGAAGACTGATTGCGCAAAACAGAACTCCCATGTGACATAGATTTCGGGGTATGTCAACATCCATCGTCACTCGCCTTCGTCCGCATGACTTCGTGTCAAAGTTAAACCAGCGGGTTTCTCGTGATTTGAGTGAAAGCAACAGAACAAAGAGGCGCTATCCTCCACCAAGACAACGCAAAAACGCATGCTTAGCCTGCGCACGATAACAAGCCTTTGTTCGGAAAATTATTAAAAAATACCATGCTCACCACGCATCGCACAGCCGGGCTACGACCTACTCATTCAGATGTCTGCAGAGCTATCACTACACCAGAAAGAGTAAAAGAGACATTCCTCGGGATGCACAAACGAGAAATAGCTGCTTTGGGAATTGATAGTCTGGTCTCGAGTCGTCGTTCCGATCTCAACAGCGCGGACATGTTCGTGTGTGGCTCTTGGATAGTGCCGCTAAGTTTAGAAGATGGCGAAGAAATTCTTAAGCATCCCCGAGCTTAGTAACCTCCGGGACTAGAAGAGTCGGCAAGCGTAAAACTCTGCTGTTTTACTCTGATACGAGTTAACTATACGTGCAGTGCCTACTCAAGCAATCATCATCATCCAATTACAATTATGTTTATTTCACTCAAAATGAGTATAATATACATTTTAAAATGGTTCTTCATGAAGCTCTATCTTCTTCACGCTTCCGACGAGAGAAGTAGTGCAATCATCATCATCAGCACCACTCAACTCCATCATCACTTACCCCTCTCGCCCTTTGTTCTCATCAGCTCCCCTTCGTCACCGACATCATCAACTTTAACATCGTCAGCTTTAGCTTCACTATCATCACCCTAATCGTCATCATCATCTTTGTTTTTACATCATCATCGCTGTCACCATCACCACCACCAGTCATCGTCTTAAATTTATCATCGACATCGCCGTAGCTTCCATCTTCGTTAAGTCATCATTATCGAACGCTTTACTCAGCGCCATGAGATTGCCCGCTATACTAAGCACGGCCTGCGTCCGCCTGTAGATAAACAATATGTTATTTGTAAACAGGCACGGCGCAGCAGCATGGTCATGCCCGTGAAACGAACGCCACCGAGGCGGCAAGGGAGGGAGCCGCCCGAACCACGTGCACCGATGCATGCAAATCGTGCAGTGGTATCGGATGAACGCATTGCTAGAGCAGTCAGCGATACGGGCGGTCCAGCTTGTCATCTAATGACGAGTTGTTGATGGAAGACACTCGCAACAAAAGTATGCGTGTATCGCAGGTTGATTCTTCTCCAGCGAGCATGGAGGTTGCCAGCGAAACAACCGAGGAAGCGTTAATGGGGGAAAATCAGGTCGCGGTGCAGAGAACGGTCATTAAAGAGAGGGACGATGTAACAACAGTCGCTAGTGGAATTCAAGAAGGAGAAGATCAGACCGACGATGATGGTTTTCAAACAGTGACGTCCGCCAAACGATTGCGTGAGTCACCGGTGATACTAGCAGAATAGGTGTCTATAATAATTACAGCTGATGACAACGCTTTGGGGACACGTTCCAATGACGTGTGCCACTGCATTGCGCAACACATTAAAAACAAGGTTAAGAACTATCGATTTACTAGAAATGGGGAATTCGTTATTGCAGTAAAACACGAGGTTGACAGAGGTACATTGGTATTGCTACAAGCACTGGCAGAAGTTAATGTATCTGCGAGAATAAGCGGAGCTCGCTCCTGAGTAAAAGGCAAGATTTCAAGTGTGCACTCTTCTATATTAGAGGCAGCCATATTGGCTTCTCTCACATCGTATGGAGTCTCCGAAGCAGCCCGAGTGAAAACAAAGAATCCGAAAACCAATGTTGTAACGGCAACGCAGCATGCTATGCTGACCTTCGTGGGCAATAACTTTCCAGCAGAGATCCGCTTGGGACTTGAACAACATTGGGTCATGTTGTACCGCGATGCAATGCTTTAGCATAAATAACTTAGTCACCAATTGCAAGACGACAAAACCGGGCTGCCGGAGGTGCGGGTCACAAGAGCATTTAAGGACAGACTGTAAGGCGGAAGCCCGCTAATGCTTGTGCAATGGCTGCCACGGAGCCACCTGGGGCTCCTATCCACATAGATTGCGCCGCATGGGCATGCTAAATAGAATGTCGCAAAACATAATATTGTGACGAAGTCACTGTGTGCATCACAGCGCAATTCAAATCTACTCTAACCGACCACGTCCAACGACCACAGCGTCCAACGTTCACCGACCGATACATGTCTCAACCAACCACAGCCTTTCGCGCCGAAACACCAACGACATCCGCCGTCCAAAACGATCATCGGTCGACACCTGGAGAGGGTCGACCTATAATCGGCAGTCCAAGTAAAACAGTCACTTAACCTGTATTCGTATACGAAACAAACACAAACCACTGTAAATTTCGACCGATTTGAGAGCGGGTTCTGAGACTCTTTTGGGTGTCAGCACGCCGCGGTGTCTCGTGAGTCAATAAATAGACCGAGCAGCCTGGCTAAAAACACACTCGTTGCTCGGTCATGCACTAGACCATATGCTACGCTTTGTCATTCTTCGTTCCTGAGTTCCTCGTGCTGCAGAACCTGTCCGGCTGAGTCTACATCCCCCGAGCGGACCAGCGTAACACAACAACGTTACAATATAAAGGCAAATTGAAGCCCCAAGTATTTCACTCTGCGTACCAATAGCCTACAAAATCCAGCGTCTACACTTGCAATTTAATATACTTATGTACGTTGATAACCTTATCCTCTGCGTTCGGAGTCGATTTTACTGGCAGCAATCGCTTGCTTCACTGCAAAAGTTTCTTGACCTTAAGGCTGTAGTGATAAAAAAAAAAAACTAAAGCGATTAAGTTTCGCCGCGGAGGTAGGCTCGCCAAAAAAGAATAATTACGTTTGAGCTCAGCACCAATAGATTTTGTTCAACATTTTTCATATCTTAGAGTATCCTTTTCAGTACGGGGTTTACATTTTACTAAACATATCGAGTTAAGAGCTCGCAAGGGCATTCTATCGTTTCATAATATCCCAGAGCCACATTGGTTGTCGCTCTCAACCTTTTTAATCTAAAAAATACATCGGCCGCTGCTTACGGAATACAGGCCATATGGCCCACCTAGAGGTAAGTACTAGACAAAATCAAAGCCAGCTTTTTTAAACGAGTGCTAGTGTTCCACCGCACTAGACGCAACCGGTTTATCTATCTAATGGCCTCGACATCACTTTTTGTGGAGAATCTTAAAGCAACTTATGCATTACCGAGAACGGAGGCCTTCGAGAATAATGTTGCTAAATATCGACCGAGTGTAAGTGCAAGCTACGCGAAAAATCGTATCATCATGATCTGTATCATCTACAACAGTAAATAAAAACAAAATCGCTGATGAAAGCGGTGTAGGAAAGCTGTAGTACTTATGACCAAAAGCCCATATTTGATCATTAAACAATACATTTATTCAAAGTTTGATCCCGAAATGGAAAAATATTGAAGCTAAAATGGAGAGTACTCTTTGAACTAATGAAATCGGGTAACTCGGAAAATTTTACATTGATATTAAAAGTGAATAATCTATTTCCTTTCCGTCTCACCCAATGTAAACACGTATGTATATCACGACTGCAGCTCTTAATAAAACCCCACACACATATATATATATATATATATATATATATATATAATATATACACATATGTTTTCGAGATGTCAATGTTTGCATAGAACAGAAAAGATCTAGAAGGATGTATATAAGTGTTTTTTTTGTCTGGGCAAGCTAGCATATCGTCTCGACATCAGCACTGATACCACAACATAAGAGCTTTTCGTATGACTATGAAAGACATGACGCGACATAAACGTTCTCAGTCGTTCCCATACTCCTGGAAGGCGCACCGTCAATGCGCGTGTGCTTATGTCCGATTTTTTTGTGTTGGACCGCTGTTGCGTAAAACATTAAACAAGCGTGTTTGTGGACTATGCATTGAACTTGGCTTAACGATATATATGTCTATAGGATTGATTCTTAATGCATCAGTGCCTACGGCTGTTCTCGATAGCACCGACAAGACCTGTCTAAACAATGGCGAAAGAAAACTTCACCGACTTACTTCTATACGCTGTGTTATTTGATTTAGCGTTTCACGTTAAAGGAATAACCCAGGGAGTGGACGCAGTTGTTTGGACGCTTGCCGAGAATCCTTCAGCGCAAGATGTCGTTAATCTGGCTGAACACTACGGTCGCTTTCATAATTTGGAAGCTGAACGCCTGCTTCTAGTCGATGTCGGTGGATTTCTGTCTTGACGTGGCCAGACGTTTTCGACGAACGCCAGTCTCCTGTTACTTGGCAACTCAGAACTAAGGCACGTCACGACAAACAACTCTCGCCGCACTAGCGTCGGGCTGACCGAAGGATTTAAGACTTTCGGGCCTTTCTTAGTCGACGCCCTAGCAGCACCCCAAAAACTCGTTGTTATCAGCGCTGATCACCGGATATCCAAAAGCATACACCTCTTGCAGAACGTTCGCTCTAAAGTACTACTGCATATAGTCGTGAGTCGATTTATAGCCTTTGTTAACGAGCTGGACCTTCAGAGCGTTCCTGTGCTTATCTGGCCCCGTGGCAAATCGAAGAAACGGCGGCAATTTACGTGTTGGCAAGCCTATGACAATCTGTTCGCGCTGAACCATGGCAACCAGTTAGCTAAGTGTCGCGCCAAGTATCCGCTGAACTGTGCGGCTGTTGATGTTGCCCATATTGAATACCTCGACGGACTCCGATCAAAGGCCTACTGGTTGATTGTGAACTTCTCCTGCAACCGTACCGTACCCCTTCAAATGTTGTGGCCCGATACGGCGGTTCCTTGTGATCAGCTCGTGGGGCACCCTTATCTGAGATATACCGCCAGACATCGTGCTATTCTGTGGCAGGACACCATCGAGTGTCACTCGTTGTTCGGGACACGTGCTACTGGTCTAGACGCGTTTCTTGATCCGTTTGCACCATCGGTATGGATTTCGTTTATAGCCGTTTTAATGTTAGCAAGTTTCCTGCTCGCCCGGCTTGAGAGACAGAGATTCTGGACGGTGCTCTATATTTGCTTTACGAGCTCCTTCGCAAAGGGCGGCTTTGACGATGTGCCACTTCGCAGAGCTTCGAGCTTCATTGTTGCCAGCTGCTTAGTCATCCTGAATCTGTTCATTTACAGCATTTATACCAACGACGTGTTATCGTCGTTTGTTGACCCACGAAAATCAATTCCACCAGAGGGTTTCGTTCAGTGCTACAACACACATTTTTGCGATAGCGTAGAGAAACAGCAAGCTTATCTAGTTCTACAGAAAGCACTGTGCGGTCTTTCGAAACTTGATCTTGCTCAAATCGAGTGGCCTCTGCGCACCAAAACCTATCCGGGAACGATGATGAGAAAATCATACAGGCGCGTTTGTGCGAGGGCTTTCAAGGCTCAGATGAGGTCGAGTACGCAAGACATTCGGTCAACAATAAATGTAGGCAATCGACAGTTCCCTCTAACATGGCTGGCTGTAACTGTAGTCGAACAAAGTCTCACGATCAAACGATTAAACGAATACGGCTTGGTGCAGCCCCATTCGCAGAAACCTGCTTTACCCATGCGCCGAAATGTTTATAGCGACACGATAGCTGCCGCTGAAGACCTTATCACAGCTTTTAAGGCATCGAGACGACTCGACAAAGCCTTCTACTATCGGCACCAGTCAAATATTAAATGGGCCCAGTTTCAGAAAATTTGCACTCCAATACTGATCGTCGTCATAACGTCGTCCGCCGTACTGTTGGTCGAGCAGTTACTGTCTAGGCAGTTGTGTTGGACAGCAATAGGCGCGCCTTGGCGTTGGCTTCGGGCGCGCATTGCAAGAACATCCGCCCCTCAGGCCACTGACTGAAAACCGCAGGGCCTCATGGGCCGATCACCGCACCTTCATCAGAACAGGCCCGTTGAAGACACCGAACTGAAGTACGTACCGTTGAAGACATCGCAACTGCGCTCGTTTTTCGACAGTATCCGGCATGTATCCTGCATTCATATGGCAAGCCCATCACGAACACCGCTTCTTCACCGTACTCAAGCGCAAAGACGCTACTTGTACATCGAGACCCGTGGAATACTGTCCCAGGTGCTGCAATTCTGGGAGTTGTTGTAGTCACTATTACAGGGGGTGTCGCGTAAGCGTCACAGAATCGCCATACCCATTATACGGGTTAGAAAAATTACAGCTCCGGTTGGTTGTGCTGTATTTCGTTAAGATTAACTTATTAGGGTCAAAATGGCAGTAATTTGGATACATGGTTACAAATGTTCATATACGATATATACTATACGAGTCTTCTGCAGTATACACAAACGATAATTAAAGTTAATTTAGAAATAGAGTTTGAGCATTATCTTGTCGCAATCTCACTGAAATGCCTAGTATAGGAGTTTTGTTCCTATTTAGCCAGTACATGTTTAAATCTGGCCTAGTTGTATACGTTAATAACAATCCATATATAGGTTTTTATATTTTGACTTGTATATCCGTCTCACTGTCTGGAAGAAAACACAAAGCGTGAATATATGTCTGAAAGGTCACTTGATCACGATTATATGAGATTATTCTATAGTTGTTTAATTTGAACTCAAATAACTATGTGAAATTAAAAAGCATAAGGGTGGCAATCTATAAAGCTTAAATTTATATAATCTAAAGATCTAAAAAAATATTAAAGTTTTAAATGATAAGTGTGAGTTCATCCGGCTTGAGTTGACAAGAGCTGAACTTTCCAATATCAGTCGCAAAGCTTAATTAAAATAAGCAGAGAGAAAATCACCGAATTCAATATGAATTATATGCCTTGCGGTTAAATCGCCAGAGCGAAGCGATGGTAGGTCAGATAAAATGATGATGACGAGTACCAGAAGCCAAGAAAAGATCAAAATTGTGAGCGAGCAGGAGCGTTAAGTGGGTCGACTAGAACAGTCAAATTAAACCATTTACGACTGTCAATTGTGTTTTATTTTGTCTGTTTTAGTGCTTTAGGCGAAAGAAACATCTGAATATGGGATGCGTTCATTCGGACGCTCACCACAAATATTTTTGCACAGAATTCCCACAGTTTGCGGAACTAGTTGGTAGTCTACATAGCTACACTCGAAGCCAGTCGCCTGCTTTTAGTCAATGGGTGGATCAGCCAATAGATGGATTTCTGTTTCAACATAGCCAGATTGTTTCCACACTCATGTCTTAAAGCATGAAGTCATCATAGCTGCGCACGTTTCTCGGCAGTATCCTGCATTCGTATGGCGAAGCCAGCGCGGACATCGCTTTTAGACGTGCTCAAGCGCAAATAATAATAATAATAATATGCTACATGCTGATAATAATACTACGTATATCGAAGGTGCAAATACAGCACTATCGATACATGGAGCATTGTCTCAGGCGTTGCAAATCATGTGTAAATTAGATAATGTAATATCTACTATTTCAAAACATTTGTAATTAAACTAAGTGTTAAATATTGAGAAATATATGTTTATTTTGCCAAGCATCATTAAATGCATACTAAAGCGTTGTACAGAACATACGAATGCTCATACGGCTATTTTAATGTAGTACGACATGGCTCAAGCAATAACGTGCTGGTGCTAAACGCGGAGGGTTATTTGGTGTGTGTAATATGTATTGTATTGTGTGCATTGTATTGAAGTGGCTGCAACGCGGGCTCAGTCGTGATCTGTTGTGGGCTTGTGATTGTAATGACACATTGTACAAGTTTACCTTATTGGTTTTGATTGATTGATTGGTTTATTTGCTTGATAAGTGTGTGTACACATATCACCCTTTTATATCAGGGGCTGTATATATATATTGGTACTGATTATTGGTACTGACTGGAACTTGATTATTTGGTATTTTTATTGTGTGAGCTTGGGTTCAATCAATAAGCCGCATTATAAACTGAATTGAAATATATATTAATTGTATGCGTAGCAACCAGTGTAATGCGCAAAAAAATCCGCTATCTCAATAGGTGAAGCGTTTACATTATGGTTGGGCAATGCTTCATTTAACCCGATACTCCAGCGTGTTTATGTGCCCCCTGCTGGGGAACAATACGGTAAACTGTTGCTTCTGAGTAATTCATAGAGTAGAGTACACTAAACATTACGACTTAATATTGTGACACATTATAGCCAAGCGTTCACACTAAATAGGTTAGAGTTTACAACTATCCGCTATGATGCTGACTAACATTAGCGCCAGCAACAATTACTGCAAAATGACATAATCTTGCAGATAAGGGCGGCATACTGATCGTATTTTTATCACTTTGCTTTCCATTGTAGTAGCTTTATTTAAGATAAATTCGGATACACTGGTACTTGCACAATACTAGATACCAGCATTTGAATATTTCACTTTACGTTGCAAAGAGGAATGTATAACTGATGTAACTGTGGCGTTCGATTAAGAGACAGAAGCGACTGCAGTACCTTATCTGGAACCCAACATGGCCTGTCAAAAGCATCGCCTACTGATGTATAAGAGAAACTTGATTCACCAGATTTTTGCACGATTTACCTGGTGTGATTTTGATTCATTGCTAGCAATTTTATGTAAAGATAATATTAACTCGATTATAGAGAATTTTTTGACGTCATGATACACGCTAAAGGAGCTCTATAAAGATTAGCTCTGACAAATAGCTGGTCCCTTTTTAGGCGGTCTTTGGGTCTGGGTAGAAGACCATGAGCTTCGTAGGTAGGGACCGCCCGAACCACGTACACCGATGCATGCGGATCGTGCAGGGATATCGGATAAACTCATTGTTGGGGCAGTCAGCAATACGGGCGGTCCAGCCTGTCATTGTGGAAGACACTCGCAGCAAAAGTATGCGTGTATCGCAGGTCGATTCTTCTCCAGCGAGCACGGAGGTTGCCAGCAAAACAACTGAGGAGACGTTAATGGGGGAAAATCAGTACGCGGTGCAGAGAAAGTTCATTAAAGAGAGGCATGATGTAACAACAGTCGTTACTGAAATTCAAGAAAGAAAGACAATGATGAATTTCCAAACAGTGACGCGCACCAAACGATTGCGTGAGTCAACGATGGTACTAGCGAAGCAGGTGTCTATAATATTTAAAGCTGATAACAACGCTTTGGAGACGCGTTTCAATTACGTGTGTTACTGCATTGCGCGGCACATTAAACACAAAGTTAAGGAACTTTAATTTACTAGAAATGGGGAATTCGTTATTGCAGTGAAACGCGAGGTTGACAGAGGTACATTGCTATGCTACAAAAGCTTGCGGGAGTTAAAGTATCTGCGAGAGTAAGCAGAGCTCGCTCCTCAGTAAAAAGCAAGATTTCGAGTATGCACATTTCTATATGAGAAGCAGCCATATAAGCTTCTCTCACATTGTAAGCAGTCCGATTGAAAACAAACAATCCGAATACCAATGTTGTTTTTATTTGGCCAGTACATATTTGAATCCGGCCAAATTGTATACCCTGATAACAATGTATATATAAATAAGAGTTTACACATTTTGACTTGTATATCTGTCTTACTGCCTGGAAGAAAACGCAAAGCGTGAATATATGCCTGAAAGGTCACTTGGTCACGATCATATGGGAGGCCAGATATGACGTAGTTATTCTTGACACAGACCTAGCGGACCAAGTTTTAAGTACGATAGATAGATAAATATTAAGGTTTTTAATAATACGTGTGAGTTCATCTGGCTTGAGTTAGCAAGAACTGAGCAAAGCTTTAAATAAGCAAAGAGGAAATAGTCGAATGCAGTATGAATCATATATCTTGCAGTTAAATCGGCAGAGCGAAGCGATGATGACTCAGATAAAAAGAAGATAAAGAGAACCAGAAGCCAAGGAAGGATCAAAAACGTGAGTGAGCAGGAGCGTTAAGTAAATCGACTAAGAGTGTTGAACAAATACTTAACTGAGGTCGTAAATACAATAACTACAATCAAATATATGTATATAAAATCAAATGAAACCATATACCACCAATGTCCAATGTGTTTTATTTTGTCTGCTTTAGTGTTTTACGCGGAAGAAACATCTAGTACGGGATGCGTTTCTTCGGACGCTCGCCACAAATCCTTTCGCACAGAATGTTGTTCAGTTTGCGGAACTATTTGGTAGTCTACATAGATACACTCGAAGCAAACTGTCTGCTTTTAGTCAATAAGTGGATGAGCCAATAGGTGGATTTCTGTTTCAACATAACCAGATTGTTTCCACACTCATGTCCAATAGCATGAAGACATCATAGCTGCGCACGTTTCTCGGCAGTATCCTGCATTCGTATGGCGAGCCCAGCGCGGACATAGCTTGTTAAAGTGCTCAAGCGCAAATAATAACATCCTACATGCTAAAAATAATGCTATATGTATCGATAGTGCAAATACAGCACTCTCGATACATGTAGCGATCAGGCGTTGCAAATCAAGTGCAAATTAGGTAATGTAGTATTTACTATTGTACTAGCGCTTGTGATCAAAATACATCAATGAATGCCTTAATTTAGTTCGGTTTGCGTGAGCAGACAGCCCACTCATAATAGAACAAAAACACATTGCCATCATGGACGGCCGCCGCAACCTGGGTCCATAATCAGACCGAAGAACAACCGTTATCCAATTGCTTTGTGCCGGACATCGACCAGCCGAAATCATCAATATCACTGGATTTCATCCGATCCGCCGAAATCATCAATATCACTGAACCGAGCAAGGTGGCTTAGTGGCAAAAGCCTTTGCCTTGCATTCGGGAGGACTGGGTTCGAGACCCAGACCGGCCACTCTTAAATTGGTTTGCATGGTTTCCAATTTAGACAAGGTAAATGCCGGAGTGGAATAAACTTAGCCATGACATGAAAAATCCGTACACGGGCAATTGCCTTACGGAAAAATCTTAAAAAGAAAAAAATTTAAAGGGCAACGGTCTACGACATTGCCCGACGCTACAGGGATGCAGAAGAGACAGGGCTAGTTGACGCAACACCTGGAAGGAAGATTCACAGCCGCCGTCGAGAAGTGAGAACGCCAAAAGTGATTAAAATGGTGCAAAACTGCGTTTTTAAGGATCCAAGTCTATCGATGCGCCGTTTTGCGATCAAATAAAATATGAGTATCTGTTCTATGCGTCGGATTATCAACGAAAAACTGCGCTACAAGTCTTACACGTTCAAAGACAGACAGATGTTGTCTCAGGCCGCGAAAGACAAGAGGACGACTTGCTGCCATCTCATCCTTACGTTTTTGAGACACGAAACGGCGGAACATCTTGGACTCTTCTCCGACGAAAAAATCTTCACCATTGACCAAAAACGTATTTGGAAAAATAACCGGTGGCTCGCAAAAAACTCTCAGGATATACCAATCGAGCATAGAACCAAACATCCTGCCAGTGTGCACGTTCTTAGTGCTGTGTCGAATGAAGGAGACGCGATGCCCCCACACTTTTTGGACAGACACGAAACCGTAACGAAGGAAGTGTATTTACGTGTCAAGTATTGAGAAATATATGTTTATTTTGCCAAGACATCTTTAAATGCAAACTAAAATGTTGTACATAACGTATGAATGTCCATACGGTTATTTTAATGTACTACGACATGGCTCTGTTGTGGCTTGTGATTGTAATGACACCTTGTGCTTGTGTTACCTTATAACTGTTTATTTAATATTTGTATTGTGTGAGCTTGAGTTCCATCAATAAACCGCATTGAAATGAATATAAATATTCATTGTCATCTGTATTAGTATTACAAACAAAATAATATATAGGAAATTAAATCAGTGCAATAGTTACAAATGTTCATTAAAAGTCTGGATATTGTGCTAATTTGCGCACACCCATTAGGCACATGGTATTTTGTTAGGTTTGCTGTTCATGGATTCATCAACCTCGATCTAAATCAACCTAAGATAAACTGGTCTGGTTAATGTACTGTAACATCATCACGACAAACCGAAGAATCGACTAACAGTGCACTCTCAATCCAGGAAAGATTTCTTCAGTTTTGTTGTGAATCTGGCCTGAAGCAACTTGTCGCTGCTCCCACTCGTGGACAGAACTTACTGGACGTCGTCCTGGCAAATGATGACTCAGTTGATAACATTTCTGTATCAATCCTGCCAATAGCCAGCGAACACCAAATGATTACATTCACCATATCGTGCGGGTGCCTGTGATCTCTGGTGGGACTATGACAAAGGTGACTACGAAGGGATGATCACTAATCTAACTGCGACAAACTGGACTATGTTTTTTCTCAGCCTGCCCTAACGTGGACGACATGCACAATAAGTTTGTGAGTTACATGTTCTTCCTGCTTGAAGTATTTGTGCCTCAGAGGGCCTCAGATACCGATGAAAAGCTAAACTTTGGCATTCAACGGGTCAGCCGCCAACTGAATAAAGCCACGCAGAAAAACGGTCCAGCGCTACAGAAGAAACTGAAGAGAATGCTGCATAGAAAACGAATTATCGAAGAGAGCAGCGTCGCGCAGTCGACTGCTCCCAATGCTGTGCACAAATACGTGCAGAAGCGTATGAGGATCAAGGACAGTCTTGCCTCGATTAGAAGACCCGACGGTACAATCGCCACTGACGACCAGGAGAAAGCAGAAATTCTTAGAAATGTCTTTGCAGCTACCTATCCCACATATGAAGAACTGCAGACGCGGAACGCACACGTCGCTCCACCTATATCAACGCCAACGCCCGAAAATGTGAGCGTTGTGAACGACGTCGACGCATCTCCTGAAAACATCCTTAAGCATCTCCGCAAGCTTGCCAACAAGCGGAGCGCAACCCCTGACGGTATTCCAGCTTTTGTCTATAAAAAGTGTGGCTACGACGTATGAGTTCCACTTTCTATGATTTTCCGCCGATCCCTGGAGGAAGAAACTGTACCTAGTCTCTTTCGGTGTGCTATTGTATGTCCGGTACACAAACGCGGGCAAAAAAAAGATCCGAATCATGAAAGAGCATTTGACTGTGTGTACTTCGATTTTAAAGCACCACGCACTCAAAGTCACATCTGGTTGTCCGCAGGGTACCATACTTGGGCCAATAATGTACATGTTGTATACTGACTCTATGAAACACATAATACCTCAACATGTGCAGGGAAAGATATATGCTGATAATGTAAAAATGTATACACCTGTAGATAATGTAAATCCTATTGTTTCTTTCCAAGGAACACTGGACAAATTTACAGAATGGTGCAAAGGACTTGCTGTCCTTCACTTTGGCCATACTATAAAAGACCTAGGTGTGTTAACGGCATTCAATTTAAACTATGCTCCTCACATTCTAGAAATAACAACGTCGGCTACGAGGAGAATTAACTGGATTCTGCGTTCTTTTGTAATCAAACAACCCTCTCTGTATGTAAGACTATATAAACAATATGTTCTCCCGATTTTGGTATATGCCTCACCTGTGTGGAATCTAGGTTATTCTCGTGATGAAAAGATACTGGCCGGTATTCATAAAAGTTTGTTAAACGTGTTGCATATCGTTGTAACATTAGCGAAAACGATGTTAAATGCGACAATATTGTTGAAATGTTAGATAGAATTGACATACGCACGTTTACTCGCATATGTAAACAGCCCGAGCAAGCAGGGACATTTTTTAACATGAATACTACAAACACTCGCTCGAAAATCAATCTCCAGGCTATTGCCAGGAAAGCGATTGTTAACAAAATGTTTGCATGGCGCTTAGTCCGTAAGCTTAACCATGTACAACCCGCCGACTTGCGATAACCTTCTTCTGTGATCTCAATAAAGCCCCCCTGCTAAAGGGTGTGTGAATATATAATAAAACGCTTATGAGAGCATAGTATGAGTAGCAACCAGTGTAATGCGCAAAAAATCCGCTATCTTAGCAGGTGGAGCGTTTACATTATGGCTAGAGAGTGCTCCATTCAACTTGACACTCTAGCGTGTTTATGTGCCCCCTGCTGGGGAACAATACGGCAAACTGCCGTATTGTTCCCCAGCTTATTATTGTGAAATTATTATATTGTGAAAAATATATATATATTGTGAAACACTATAGCTAAGCGTTCATACTACAATAATTAAGTCAGACTTTACAACTTTCCGCTATGACGCTGACTAACATAAGCGTCAGCAACCATTTCCGGTCCTGCAAAAGCACATAATATTGCAGATAGAAGTCAGCTGTTCAAGCTGCTCTGTGGATGTGTTTCCGTAACAGTCCATAAAATTGTAGTCAACTCGAGAGTTATTTAGCGTTTCTTAAGTGAATTTGTACTGTGACTGACAATGTGCAGTTAAAGGATCGTCTGGAGAATATCCAGAGCTTTTGCTGCCTGGAAACCTGCGTTCCAATGTCCATAACCGAACTTTTAATCATCGTCAGTGTGTATTCTTCTTGAGTTCAGAGGAGTCCTTCCCAATGAACAATATGGATTTAGGACGGGCAGATCGACGATTTTGGCGTGCCAAAAATGGACGGAAGAAGTGCAATCGACTCTAGCAAGTCCCGGATGGCCTCTTTATTCGATTTCCGTAGATTTCAAAGCAGCATTCGACTCCGGATCACGCTCGATAGTATTAGAGAAGCTCGCGAAATCTGCTGTACCACTTACGACACTAGAACTCCTCAGAGCTATTTTACAGAAGAATATGATCTCAATCGACGACGGGGGTAGTGCTGCGCGATAGTCTCGAGCAGACGACGGGGTTCGCACAGGGAGATAACATCAGCCCGGTACTATTCGCGCTCCTCATAAGCAATCTTCCTTCACGGATCACCACAAGGCATCCGCTCGTCAAAGTCATTCTGTACGCTGAAGATTTGGTGATGTTCAGTACGAGCAGACACCACTTGCAACAAGCAATAGACACAAAGTCGAGGTACGTCAGCGAGGTTGGTCTTACTATCAACAACAGTAAAACTGAGGCCCTTAAATTCCGCAGAGGAAATCGCCTGGCTGCTAACGATGAACTCCGGCTGGGGGGTGCGCGAGTCAAGTATGTAAATTTCTTTACATACCTCGGCATAGCTCTTACCACATAAGCGCCACAGAAGCTCTCCATCGACACTGCCCTGCGCGTATTCCATCTTAACGTCGCGCCAACGGCTACATACGGATCGCAATTGATATGGCAAAACGTCAAGATGAACGACCTCGCAACGCTGGAGAGAGTTAAGCCCGCGTTTTTAAAGCAAGTGCTGGACCAGCACTCCTCCGCTCGCAACCGCCTGATTTATGTACTGACAAGTACCACGCTATTAGTAGAAGACATACGAAATATATATGGGCTGCAGGAGACAGAGACATACAAGGCGTTATTCAGCTTAAGGAGGACAAACTGGCCGACATAGATCCTGATATCTTCATAACACCCGCAATGACTGACGACGCGTGGAAAGGACCCGGCCGACCGAATCGCCATGTGATAGTGCGTTTTTCGGCACACGGCTACCACCACCACCTATGTAGTGTAGAAGACTTCCACGACCCCGATGTTGACTGCAGATGTAAATATTGTTATACCGAATGCTCTAGATATCACAATCTTGTTTGTAGGAACATTGGGTCTCTAAATGAGTTGGCCCCTTTAATGTCATCATAACTTTGTATATTTTATATGTCTATATTCTATATTTTATACAATCCTTGTAACTGCATTTGTGAGCTCCTAAGACAGAGCCAAATCTTTGCACTTAGGTATCACAACTTTGGTGTGAATAAATGGAAACCACTCATTGTCGTCATCACCATCACCACCATAGCCATCACCACCATTTTCACCAGACACTATCACTCACTTCATTATCGACGCCGCCACTGTTACCACTTTCGTTACGGTCAGCGGCATTAATACAACCCGGCCTGTGTTCGTCTGTATACAAAACTTACCCTGTTTGTAAACAGACGCGGCGCAGAAACTGGTCATGCAGCGAACGCCGACGAAACGGCAAGAGGAGAAGCCGCTGGAACAACGTGCATCGCTGCACGTAGATTCTGCGGCACCAACGGATGAATGCATTCGTAGAGCAGCCGGGCTTGCCGTCCAATAACAAGTGTCGGGAAGCGGACCGCATCAAGCCCCGCGGAAGATACTCGTAGCAAAGAGATGCGAGTATCGCAGGCTGAATCCTACCTGTCAATCGTGGAGGGGGCCACCGAAGCAACCGAGGAAGCTCGTATTGGTGAGGAACCTCAGAACGATTTGGAGTTCACCACGGTGACCCGGCATAAGCGTACCCGTGCTCTAAAGGTGGCCGTGCCGCCAAAAGTAGCGTTTAACAGACAGGAAGCCGTAATTTTCTCCGCGGCTGACAACGCTCTTGAGCTTCATATCAGTGAGATTTGCGACGAGATCGTCAAGGTCGTCGGGAGGCGACCTTAATCTCGCTAACGGAGTTATCGGAAGTTAAAGTCTTCTTAAGGATAAGCGGAACACGATCCACGGTGAAGGGCAAGATCACCGGGGTTCATACTTCTATCTCGGAATAGGCTATCCTATCAGCACTGCAGTTCTCTGGAGTCACAAAAGCGACTCGGATGAAAGCGAAGAACCCAAGAACCAACGTTGTGTCGGCAACGGAGCACGTTATCCTGACAGTCTCTGGCAACAGCTTTCCGGCTGAGGTGCGTCTGGGGCTTAAACGGCATGGAGTCATACTAAATCATGAACCCTCGCAATGCTACAAGTGTTATAGTTTGGACCAATTCACCGCCAACTGTAAGACCCCAAAACCCAGGTGTCGGAAATGCGGCTCTATGGAGCACCTCAGAAAATATTGTAACGCTCAGGCCCGCTGTTGTTTATGCAACGGGAAGCATGAGCCTACGTGTGGAGCATGTCCGCAAAGACTGCTACGCATGGAACAACTAGAGAGAGCCTCGCATGGTACAGAAGCAGCATGACGCCTTGTCAGTTCCAATCTGCGTACCAGTATCTAACATTCAAGCATCCGACAATTTTGCGAAACGAAGCTGGTCTTCGGTTGTAAAGAATGGGGTAAAAGAAGTTGACGGTGAAAGTCGTATCCCCACGGACACGACACGCATAGAGGACGCCGACCGTATCGCATTAAAGCCGGCCGCTCCGTCACAACAGCCAGATATATCGGCACAACCATCAGCGGACAGTATTGTAGAAGAGGTGCTCTGCAGACTATCTCTAATCATATGGTAGAGGTATGGTATGCTATAGTATAGTATATTATATAGTAAGAATATTGTATGTTATATGTATGATATAGTATATATAGATATACTAATTATTTAGATTAAACAGTAAGGGGATGGACGGGGAGGACAGAACGGAGACGCGGGGCGTCGACGGGGATAGGAAGAGGGTGGCAATTGAATCTCCAAAAAGGGGAGAAGCCGCCAAGTGTGCCAGGGACGGGGAGGCTGTGAGAGAAAAGCAGCTCCAAGAAGTCCTTCAAATGATGCGGCAACACATTGGGCAAACGCTCAATCTGTGTAAGGCCAGTAACACGAGGATCGAGCTCAAGGAGCTGTCTCAACAGCTCCCCAGGACCCTGGAACGTCTAGAAAAGGTCCTGGAGGACAGAGGGAAGGCCTACCGAAAAGTTAGGTCAGCTGATGAGGAAGATATAGGGCAGCTTAGAGAGGAAGTCGAAACTCTACGAACAAACGAGTGCAGACTGAGGGAGGAGCTCGAGGGTCTAAGAGAGGACGGGGTACTGGAGAATAGGAAAGACATCCAACAAGCGGAGATAAGCGAGCGGGTAAAAGGCCTTGAACTCCCATGCGCACGCTGTCACGGGGAGCTAGATAAGGAGAGGGCCAAGGAGCTGGAACTGGAAACAGAGGTCATGGAGATTGAAAATAGCATAGAAAGGAGATGGACCACCACTCCAGATGAGCTGGTGAGAGAAGTCAAGGGACACTGGCCTGAGAGAGAGATTAAACACTTAAAAGCCCCCACTGACACCCTCACCACTCAGAGGGAGGTTAGGGTAGCGGTTATCACTAAGGGGTCAGATTCGGATAGGGGTTTAATAGAGGGGCTGGCGGCACAGTTTCGCACGCTCGCAGCGGTGGCTGACATGAGCGCAGGGACGGCCGCTGTTCTTAAAAATAGCGACGCCGTCGAATTTTTAGAGGGTTCAGGAAACCAAGCGGCCTCTCAACGGTACTTGGTAGTGGGAATGATAAACCCGGAAGAAGAACTAGGGACCACGACCCTGGGGGTGCTCCAAGCTGTCGTGGGAAAAGCGCTGGGGCTGGCTGGCGGGGAGAAACCCCCGCTGATGCACGTCACAAGGGAGCGCCGCACACAGACGTTTCTACAGGCTCTGGAAATCTGCTGCCGTAAGGCCGGCGACGGCAGTGGCCTTCTAGAGGTTTGCTCGAGACAAACAAGGAAGACCGGAGCCAAACCAGAGGCTGCCACCCGGGCGGAGCAGGGAGCAAGGAGCACCCTAAGGGTTAAGGTCGAAAAGGGAAAAACCTTTGCCGACACTATCCGGGGTGTTAGAAAACAAGTCAGGCAGCAGGAAGGCGCGGGAGAAAAATGGCGGCGGCCATTCGGGAATCTGCAAAGATGCAGGCCGACTGCCGAGAGCTTAACCAGAAGCAGACTATCGCTCTGTGGGGGATTGACCCACTCTTGGACGGGGAGCAGGTCGAAAGGGAACTGCAGAAGGCCTTGCAGCTTCCGGCCGGCGCCAAGATGACAGCTACCAAGCCAAGGTTCGGAAGAGCTGAAATTTAGTACGCACTGGTTACGGCGTCCCCGGCGGCGGCAAGAGCCATATGCTCCTGCAAGACCCTTAAGCTGGGCTCGAGGTGGTGCAGACCTGAGGAGTGGATTAGGCTCCCCAACTGCTACAAGCGTCCTAGGCCGGGCCATAAGGCCCAAGACTACAAAGCAGAGAGCCAGGTGCCTCGAGTATGCCACAAATGTGGTGATCCTGACCGCCTGGTAGCCAATTGCAAAGCAACGACACCAAAGTGTCTGGTCTGCGGAATAGAGGGGCACCGAGCGGATAGGATGTCTTGCCCGGCCTATAGGGAGCAGGTCGAGCAGCGGCGGGAGGCCCGAAATCGTCACTAAAGTACAGGTAGATGGCAAGGAGACCCAAGCAGAAGCCCAAATAACCAAGAAGAGCAATGAAAAGGGGAATAAAGACAAAGGGGCTAAGAATAAGAAGACAACCGTTATCCCAGCAGGGGCGGAAAGGATGATTGGAACTTAGTAGGTAGGGGCCCTTTATCCGACCAATGTTAAAGATACTTCAGGTAAACCTTAACCGCTGCAGGGCGGCGCATGGCATGCTCGAAAAGATAGTACGCAGAGAGTCCATAGGCCTCTGCTTGCTCTCCGAGCCAAACGTAGCGATCATCAAGCGGAAGGCAGACTGGGTATCTGACGCAGAGGCGGATACCGCAATCTGGTGGACGGGCTCCGAGAGAAACCTCGCGATTAGGGGCTGGGGGTCGGGGGTTCTCCTGGCTGGAGATTAACCGGGTAGGGGTCTTCTATAGCTGCTACTTCTCTCCCAACAGAGAGGAGGGGGGAATTCGAGGAATTTCTCGAGGAACTTAACCAGAGCGCGGGGGCATATGCAAGTAAGAGGGTAGTGATCACCGGGAACGCAGCCAGCATAGCATGGGGTAGCCGGATCACAACTTGACGGGCTTAAACTCTACAGGAGTGAATGGCTGAAAGGAGTCTAATGGTTCTTAATGAGGAAAGGGTCCCCACCTTTCCAGAGGGAGCCAGACGGCCTTCATTGACCTAACAATGGCCAATGAGGCGGCCTTTCCACTGGTGGTAGAGTGGAGGGTAAGGGAGACGAAGGAGACCATAAGTGACCACAGATACATCTGTTTTATTATTAGTACCGCCGAGGTGGCCCTCGCCCCGCCCCCTAGTAAGAGATGGCAGATGCGGAAACTCGGCGCTAAGATTCTAGTGGCTGAAATAGACGAGGGTTGCAAACGACTGGGAGACACGGTTGGGGATGAATATCAAATAATCAACATACTCTCTACAGCATGCGAGAAAGCTGCTCCCTCACACCACCACGGGAGCCGCCACCCTCCCAACTACTGGTGGAACAAAGAGATCGCAGCTGCCCGCAGGACTTGCATTAAGCTAAACAGGGTTTTCACGGGAACGCGCAGCTGGTTAGCGCAAAGAAACCGACGGGTGGGATCTTACGGGGAGGGAGAGGCCGCAAGAGCTGAATCCCAATTGACGAAGTACAAGGCTGCTCGATCGAGACTCCGAGGACTCATCGCCAAAAGTAAAGCCCGAGCGGAGAAAGACCTGAAAGACGCGGGGGAGGGCGACGTATGGGGCCTGCCGTACCGGGTAGTTATGGCCAAACTCCGGAGGCCTCCCCCGAAGCTCTCCCCGGATGTGCTGCGGGGG
The DNA here is from genome assembly GCA_003439945.1 of Dermanyssus gallinae. NCBI lineage: Eukaryota > Metazoa > Arthropoda > Arachnida > Mesostigmata > Dermanyssidae > Dermanyssus > Dermanyssus gallinae. Next base: position 72,158 of record QVRM01002773.1, read on the forward strand.
ACTGTAACCGGTCTTTTTCCGGCACAGCCGCGGAGAGAAAACGAGGAGTTTTCGGTCACCCCGGAAGACATTCCGGAGGTAACGCTGGAGGAGGTCGAACAAGCCCAGAATCAGTTGGCAACCGGTAAAGCGCCCCGTCTAGACGGAATTCCTCCTAGAGGTAGCGAGGCTACTGGTCAAAAGGTGGCCTAAGGTCTTTCAAGACCTTGCCAACAAGCTTCTGAGAGAGCGGAGATTCCCGCGGCTGTGGAAAAGGGCAAGCCTGGTTCTGATTCCCAAACCCGGAGGGAAGACGGGGCCTTCGGCTTACCGGCCCATATGCCTCATTGACGCCATGGGTAAGATCCTGAAGAACGTTATAGTCAAGAGACAAAACGACGAGATTCAGGAAAAGAACGCCCTATCAGATGCCCAGTACGGTTTCCTGAAAGGCAGATCCGCATTAGGGGCTCTAAATAAGGTTCTGAAACGGGCGGGTAAGGAGACTATGAAGACACCTAAAACAAGGGGCTTCGTGCTCCTGATCCTCCTAGATCTCAAAAATGCCTTCAACACAATGAATTGGAAAGTAATTGTAGAGGCGATGAAGAGGAAGGGTTTTTCCTCTATCTCCGTCGAATGGTTTAATTTTACCTTGATGACAGAGGCTTGGTTGCAGGGGGGCAGGAGTACAAGCTTACTGCCGGAGTCCAGGACCCGTGCTCTGGAACATAGCTTACGACGGGGTGCTCGAGACCCGAAGTCTCCCGTATGGGGTGTAGACGTTGGCGTACGGCGATGACCTTGCACTCATGATAACGGCCAAGAGCGAAAAAGCCCTAGAGAGCGTCGTTAATGAGGATGAAGGTAAAGTACCTTGGGGTCATGCTAGATACTGGACTGACCGGATCGGCGCACGTGAAGTACGTGGCCGAAAGGCCCAAAGGGTCTCCCTGAACCTGGCGCGGATCATGCCTAGGGTCGGTGGGGTGGCTGAGGTGAAATAAAGGCTCCTGGCCTCGGTGACCAAATCAACGGCGCTATACGCAGCCCCGGTCTGGGGGGACATGGCAATGCGGACGGCGAAAAATAGGGGGGGCACTAAGGTCGATCCAACGAACACTGGCAATCAGGGAAAGCCGGGCGTATCGAACAGTCTCGACCAAAGCTCTCCTGGTCCTAGCCAAGATGCTGCCATGGGACTTCCTAGTGGCTGAACAAAGTAAAATATATCCAGACGAAGGTCTGGATCTCATCAGGGCCAGGAGTGCCACCATATCGGCCTAGCATGAGGAATGGGCGCAGGTAAGACCCGGTGTGACCACAGGGAGCTGGACCAAGAGTCTGATACCGGACTTCAGGGTATGGTATGACCGCCAACACGGGGAGCTTTCCTACTGGACGACTCAGGTTCTGATCGGACACGGCCAGTTCCAGAGCTACATGCCAAGGATCAAGAAGGCCATCAGCGATATCTGCGTACTATGCGACTCTGAAGAAACGGATAACGTAGAGCATACTGTTCTGCAATGTGATGCTCTCAGAAAAGCACGGGACGCAGCACCAACCGCTGTGAGAGGCCGACCCATCAAGTAGATGGTCGCCCATATGATGACTTCGGCGGAGGCATGGAGGGAGGCGACGAATTTGTTCGACGCCGTTTTGACACCTAAGACAGCCAAGGAAACGGCCAGGCGGGAGAGGTTTGAGCGGATCTCTTGGGAGAGTGGTCAAGACGAGGAGCCGAGGGAGGGGGGAGGGGGTGGGGAGCAGCCAGGCCCTCATGGTCTCGACGCACCCTCACAGGACGGATTACAAAATGGCATTCCCCTATCCAACCGCAGGTAGACATGCGGGATAATAGTCAGGAATAAAGCTGATTGAAGGAGAACGGCAGAGACGCCTCTCCCACGGCTTCGAAGTATTGCCAAAGTAATACCGAGCCTGGGGGGGTGGGGAATAATCCGGGTTTAGTAAGTTTGTGAGTCTCACACTAGTCACGCAGGCTGCTAGTGGCGCATATGCATCATGCATTCCCAAAACCTCCAAAAAAAACAAAAAAAAATAGCTTTCTGCGATGACAACAGCATTACAGCTCATGGATCGAATACCCAGTGACGCTCGGGAAAGACTAAACTCAAGGACCAAAGCGCTTCCATGCGTGCGCCGAATACAAACATTTGGACGCCGCAAGAAAACGTACGGAACTCTAGAAATCACATTCAAGAAAAGCTTACGCAAGTTATCAATGCAGAGCTATGGAACTGAGAAGGGCATGGCGTATTAGAACTGTTAGGCGCGGAAGCACTCCGAGGAGTGGACATTCTAATTTTGACGGAAACTTGGGCTGTAAAACCTTTTACTTTGGGGGGCTTCTACGGATATCACGCACTTGCACATAATGGCGAGGGACGGGGTAGGCCAAGTGGGGGGGGGGGTTCAGTATTTACGAGAGCAGAAAATGGAGAAATAAAAATAGGAATAATAGTGGAAATTTAGTAGCAATAGCGTCAAGGGGGTTCAGATTGTGGCAGCTTATGTAAAACCGGCAGGTGTAGAGTCTACTGAGACAATGACAGAACATATTATGCACGGGGTCAAAGCTGTGCCGAGGAAAGCACTTATGATTCTAGCGAGGGATTTCAATGCCAGGTTGCACAAGAAAAACTCTGAACGAACTGAAGCATTTTTGGGGATTATAACGCAGATAGGTTATTGGTTGGTCAGCGAGCCAGGCCTAACACATTTGAATGTAGCACTGGAGCATTAGTCATTGACGTTTTTGCCACAGACGGAAACGTGAATGATATAGCGGGACTTAGAAGGCGCATACCCATGGGGATGGCATTCAAAATTAGCAGCAGTGCGGAGGAAAGTAGCCGTAGGCTGGGGACCGGAACAAAACTGGGTTATGGGATCTTCTTAAAGGGAGTTGAGGAGGTACGTCCACCAGGGGAAATTCACATAGAGTCTTATGAACGTAAACTGGTAAATCTAATCAAAACTGCAATAGTTCCGCGTCAAGAACGAAAAGGAAGGCCCTGGCTCAACGAGCGGTGTATAGCAGCAAAAAATACCAATAGGCTAACTAGGGACTACGTAAAGATTTTTCCGGTAATGAGGCCGTTTGCTATAATGGTAAAGAAAATGACGCAAAGGACATACCAGGAAGAAAAACAGAAGTACTGGGATAGCCGGGCGTGGAAGTTGTTACAAGAGGCAGAGGAACACCAGCACAAGTGGCTAAAACATAAAAGAAAACAGCAGTGCCCAGTGGAGACTGAGAGTTTTATTAAGCAATTTGCTGGTATGCTACAGGGACTCGACACCACTCTAAAAGAAATAATAGTTTACAATGGGCCTTGGGACAAAGACATAGAGTTTGCGCGGGAATGGGTAGTTCGCGAGGTCACAATCGAAGACGTTGTCAGGGCAATTGAAAAGGCGCCTAGAGGCAAAGCGGCCGGGAATGATATGATAAGAAATCAGCACTTAAAGCGAACGTTGGCACTGGCACAATGCTCGAAAGTTCTAGTCGATGAATGCCTAAAGTCCGGGAAAATGCCTAAAGCGTGGAAGGAGGATACCCCTATTCTTATACCTAAATGAAAGGGCATAGAAACATAGCCGAAAGCTTAGAGGGGAATAACACTTAAAAGTTGCCCCTATAAGATATTCTCGGGGATATCAGATAGACTTGGGTACTTTCTAGAAACCAGAAACGCAGTACCAGGAGAACAACATGGGTTTAGAAGATCAAAGTTGACCCATACGGCCCTGCGTCAATTGTTACTAGAGATATTAAGGTCACCTTTAATCTAGCGCCGAGAAACATAATTATGGAGAAGTTAGCCTTAGAGGGAGCTCCGAGCCAGCTGTTAAAAATTTTAGGGGCCATCCTTAGGGAGAGCATAGTATGCAAGCCAGGGGCAATGAGGTACATATTGTAAATAAGTTTACTTATCTAGGAGTCGCTATAAGTCGAAGGGTAGCAGTTTCCGAAGGCATATAGAAAGCAGAGTGGGAAACGCAATTCGAGTGGCAGCAGCAATTAAGAACCCGCAAATATTGTCAATGCATACCGCGTCCGCCTTTTTCAAAATTAAAATAGAACCAATAGCAGCATTCGGTATATCATGGAAAAAAACTGGGAGAAGCAGATCTACATTTACTAGATAGAGCCAGATTTTTCTTTATGAAACGGGTTTTGGGGTTAGCCAATTCTTGTAGGAATAGAATAGTTCATATATTAGAGGGAGGGGACTTAAATGACTTAGGAAACACAACTTCAATAGAGTTTACCTAAAACGAGAGCGTTTGAGGCTAAACTTTGAAGTGGATGGAAAAATGAAAGTAAATCGATTTGGGAATATATAATACGGTAACGTTGACAAGCACGGCCTGGCGAGCAGCCGGATACAAGAGCGGACATTTAACTACGGCGTTTGCAGCCCACGGGTTTCATCACGTGTTATGCAGCACGGAAGAATTCCACAATCCTCAGGAGTGTTGCAGGTGCACGAGGTGCCCTCCCCAGTGCGATAGATACCACGCCACAGCATGTCCAGCAGTTCAGTCAATAGCTGAACTAGCAAGATTAGAGAAGACCTAATGACGTGAAGGAAGCACTAGTTGTGTCTGATGTATATGCAGATGAAATTCGCATACTGATTGCATTTTTATCGCTTTGTTTTCCATTGTTGTAGCTTTAAATAAGGTAAATTCGGATCAACTGGTACTTGCACAGTAGATACCAGTATTTCAAATAATTTACTTTACGTTGCAAAGAGAAATTTAAAACTGACGTAACTGTGGCGTTCAATTAACAGGCCGGAAGCAAATGCAGTACCCCATCTGGAACCCAACATCGCATGTCAAAAGCATCGCTTACTGATGTGTGAGGAATACTTGATTCATCCGATTTTTGCACGATTTTCCTGGTATGATTTTGATACATTGCTTAGCAATTTTGTGAAAATGAAAAAGAATGAGCAGTCTTTCATTCAATTTTACGGGTAACTAACCAAATTAAACGGAACTTATAAGTAAATTACGAAATTAAACTTTAAGTTAAAGTTAGATACTTACATATTAGTACAAGTAAAGTTTTTCTTAATTTCATTTTCGGTTAAATATTAAATTAATTTTACTAAGCCATACTTCAAGCAAAGGGCCCGTTTATATGACCAGACGTGGCCATTGCCTTTAGTGTAATGCATCGGTTGGTTTATTGGATCTCGGGCGTATCGTCGTAGGTTGCCAGGCATCCCTGCAACATCGAAATCGATTTTCTATGGCATCCTTGTATAGGATAGAATATCTGTATGGATCTTATGAAGAATGGCCGTTGCTTCCTAGCTAACAAAAGAAAAGTTGGTTCCCTTTTAGGCGTTCTTTTGGGCCTGGATAGGAAGCCATGAAACCTTTGTGTCTGCCTTCAGAGTAATCCGAGTAAGCTCATCTGAATCAAAGCCCATCTTCCAAACGTACTACGGGTGGAACGGAACCAGTACCCCGCGATACGATTCTATCTCCCCTATTCGATCTGCTATTGTTCAGGAATGTCGAAGTAGATCAGGGCGAAGCAATACGCGAGCATAGGGCAATCCACTTCCGCGTTAACTGGAATGGATATAACCAAACATATGGACAAGAGGACCGTCGATGCTGTTAAACTTAGGTGTAACCTGATAAATTGGCGGACTGCAAAGACCATTAATGACTGTGAGGAATATTTTCAATAAAATCTGTGTCGAGCAATACCGCCGTGCGTCTTGCCACCAAGCGATGACATAGACAGTACTTGCACGTGAAAAATAAAAAAAATCTGACGGACCGGACGAGATTATGTACAAAAGTCTCAAAGCCGAGCCAAACGCAACAGTGCTAATTTTAGCAACAATATTTAACCAAAAAGAGGGTCACCTAAAGTATGGGGAAGGTGTAAGGTAACCCCCCTACAATGGCGAATGTAGACCAAGCTCACACGCTTCTGCCTAAGATAAGGTCGACGTTGGGTAAGCAGCCAAATTTACAAAAGCAATATTTTTAGGTAAGAAAGGCGTAATCATAGGGCTTACTAAGTGCGTGCCTATACACGGTATGTGTTCGATAGATATTGCAAATATCATGTGCAGATGCTCCAAAGTGCATTAAAATAGTTGCAAAAACTGCAGGATTTTTAACTTGCAGGACAGTGGATGTGGCAATAGTTTTCAATCAAGTCTTGATATCTTGCGGAGGCTGCGTAAACTCACATGCGGCCTCGCGCTGTCTTGGTGGATGATACCGCCCTTTCACGAGACCGTATGCTTCCTTTCGGAGGGCTGCACAAATTCGGTCGAGCTTATCACAGTAGACACTTGTGCTTAACCACTCTCTCTTTGTATCTTTGGCGACTTCAGGAAAACTTACCTGGGATGAACCAGGCTATTTCAAGTTTCATGTTATCGAGAAAAATAGTTTTTATCACAGGAATTTATTCAATTTAGAAACGGACACTCGTTGTGTTTGACAAGCCAAGAAAAACATTCTGGTAGAAGCTTTCTGCTGGTGCACTCGCTTAAATCAGAGGTTTCAATTGATACAAGTTTGACACGAAACCATAGGCGTCAATGCAAGTGTCGAATGTTGTGTGATACATATCGAAGTCCATTGTCAATTTACGCGTTGTCACTCAGGGATTCTGTTCCACGATTTTGCGCAAGCGACCTTTCACAGACCCTTCGGCTTATTTTGTCGGAATGGAACTTAGGAAACCAATTATGGTAGAAAGGTTCTTTTGAACTCACACTAAATTACCGCTCGTAACCGGAATTTCCGGTGCTCATTTCAGCAGAATTCAGGTAGCAAGAAAAAAGATCACATTACGAGGCTCTTGACGTTTCTGCAGTTGTATGCGCGCAGAAATACTACGCTGTAAGATATAATTTTTAAAAGCCCGCGACGCCTCTGAGAAGTTTGTTATGCTTTTAGAACAAATATCCATGTTAGCGCAAAGAACCGTAGTTGATTTGGCTAAATAAGTTCTTTCGAAATAGGCATACAAAAAATTCAATTACAGGCGGAAATTTTGTTCGAGTTAAAAAGAGCCTTACCGCTGCAGAAACTGTCCGAATCATTTGGAGCGTATTGAGCGAAAGCAGCATATCTAAGACTTCGGGCTACAATTGGATTGCCAAAGTTTGTTCTGGCAACTTAAATCTTCTGGATAAACCCCACAACGGGAAACGTCCATTATGCTCCAGGAAGACTGCTTGCGCAAAACAGAACTCCGATGTGACTGAACGTGAATTAGCCAGGGACTGCGGGATAAAACAACAATCATCGTCACTTGCCTTCGTCCGTATGACCATGTGTCAAATTTTAGATTAGAATCAGCGGATTCCTCGTGATTAGAGCGAAAGGAACGATACCAGAAGGCGTTATCCTCGAATCATGCGAGTTTACTCAGCCTGCGCACGATAACAAGCTTCAGTTCGGAAAATTTGCCCCATTCACAATGCTCACCAGGCATCGCACAGCCGAGCTACGACCTACTCATTCAGATGTCTGCAGAACTACTACTACAGCAGAAACAGTAAAAACGCACGTGGGTATTATTAGTTGTCATTCGATCTCATGTTCGTGTGTGGCTCTTGGATAGTGCCGCTAAATCTACAATATGGCGAAGAAACTCTTAAGCATCCACAAACTTAGCAACCTCTGAAACTAAAGAGAGTCGACAAGCGTAAAACTCTGCTGCTTTGATGCGAATTAACTATACGTGCAGTGCCTACTCAAGCAATCATCAGCGCTACTCAACTCCATCATCATTTGCCAGCACCCCTCTCGCCTTTTATTCTCATCAGCTCCCATCCGTTACCGCCATCACCTAGTCTATCATCGTCAGCTTAATCTTCACAATCATCGCCATCAAAGTCATTGTCGACTTCACCACCACCCTAATCGTCATCATCATCTTTGTGTTTTACTTTCTCCGTCAGTTACCTTAGTACACCCTCATCATCTTAATCATCACCCACAGAGTCTCGTGTAGCAACGAACGGTGCGGACGCATGTGAGATCGGTCCCGGAAAATATCGTCGGATATTAGTACGAGAGACCCCTTAATCCGTTTCTTTGTGTGGAACAGGTAGACTTGGTGATTAAGAGTACTTTGTGCACAAAAGGGGAACTGTTGGTGAAGTTTCGTGAATTTTGTGACTCTCAGGAGGTTTACTACGAATACAGACTAAGGTGATTTTTGATCGCGTGTGCGGTGCAATTGCCAGGCAGCTGTGAAAGAGATATTGCTAAATATTTGTCCGATCTCTGCCTCGGAGTCCCGCGAGCGGGTGAGCTACGTGGTTTTCGTTTCTGTGGTGTTCTTGTACACTTGTGCGTCAGCCACGGGTTAGCGCAGTAACGTGTGGTTGCCGCCATCTTGGTTTTGCCGTGCCTAACGGTGTAGGCTTAGCTGAGAGTTATGTTTTGCTCTGGCCGAACGCTGTGTGCGAAAGAGGACGAAGCCGTCTCATCTTCGCGCGCAGTCCGACGGCCAGTGCAGACGAGCGCACCCAGTGCGGACCTGTGGGGCGGTCCATCAATGTGGGCATTGCGACCTAGATCCGGTCTGGTTTCCGTATCCCGCAATACTGCTCTCATAGTCACCGACCGACTTATTTTGCGAGTTTTGCCAGGGATAGCCGTTTTACATCGACTTTGGTAGTTAGGCCATAAGTGGTGGTTGGACGGTGGAACGGTCCAATAAATAAGGGAGTGTCATGTCGTCCTTTCAGGCGCCGCCGGACAAGGGAATAGGAGAAGTGGAGGAGCAAGAGGCCTTTATGGACGTAAACGGGGACGCCGTTGTTGCGACTGAAAAGAAGTCTGCGGATAAAAAGAAACCGGCGGATAAAGGAAGAACCACAGTTAAAGGCAAAGAGGAGAAAGTGACCACAAAACCAAAAAAGAGAAAGAAGAAGGAGGAAAACAGTCACGCAAGCACGGTGTTACCTCAAGGCGCCCTCTTTGATGTCAACTATAATGGACCGTTGAAACAGCTCGGGATTGTGGTTGAGGCCGCGTACAAAGAGGTCATTGGCACCAAGAATGTACATGTGACTATCAAGAAAAGGATGCTCACTTTGCCGGCAGAAATGAAGGCCGCCTTGAGAAAAAAAGAGGACGACCAAAAAGAAAGGGAGATGCTAGAAGATAACGCTAAAGGGATTTCTACCACGCCGGGTCTCCTCAGTAACTGCATCTGCAAGAAGAAACATCTCAAGATGGTCGATGCGGCCTGCGAGGCAGACCTTGTCTTGATAATAGAAGTTCCGAAAGACCCAGTCAACGAAATCAATAAAATGATTTTCGGCTGTAACTCGGAAGAGGATTTGTCTACGCTTGTGAAGACCAACTGGTCTGAACAGGTGTACACGCACACCAAGTTGCACAAGTCCAGTATCGTTAAAGAGAGTCCGATGCGACTACTAGTAGTTCGGGAGGGCTCGAAGGACGATGCTGTGACGTGGGACAACATGTCGGTGCAGTTTGGTGGCCTCAGGTCCGAAACAGCTCAGAAGGTCGGCGAGATCGTGGCTCGTTATGTCACGGAGAGGGGTGATGTAGGTGAAGTAGCTACACTGGCTGTAATTGCTCTTCGCCTCCCCAAAGAGCATGACCTGGCTAACGAGAACGCTCAAGTGGTAATGATTTCAAGTGAGGTCGAGTAGGGTAACAGCCCGGTTCCCTGTTATTTGACCAGCGAGCAGAAAGGCTGGTACCATACTGCCCGTAAACTGCTTGAATGCCTTGCCTGACAATTCAGTATTCACCTCAGGCTGACTACCAGCAAGAATGGACACAAGGTGATTGATGTCGACGGCCAGAACGGCAGTGATGAAGAAGAGGAGGTGGGGCAAGGAGGAGAAGACTACCACTTCAATGGTCCTGAGAGAGGCTGGGACAGCCTCGTATGCGGATGTCCTGGGGCTTCAGCAGAGGCTCGATATTAAGAAGCATGGGATAGAGGTAAAACACTGGCAGAAGCTTGGAAGCGGAGACGTTAGAGTTGCCGTTTCGGAGAAGGCTGTCGGCGGTACAGGAACCTTTGTAGACGCCCTTACTAAGGAGGGCGTCGTTGACAAGGTTAGTCTGGGACAGAGGAGGCTGCTAATCAAGCAGCTTCCTCAAGAGACAACCGAAAAAACTTCTCGAAAGCCGTCGCTTCGCTCGTGGGTAACAACGGTACTGTTGAGACAGACAAGCCGCGCAGGTGCGGCGGGAAGCTAACCGTGACGGTTACGGCATCGACGGGTGCAGCTAAGAGACTACTGGACACTGGCCAACTTGTAATGGGGTGGTCCACCTGTCCCATCATTGTGTGGCGATCGGTCCCGTGCTGCCCGCGATGTCAGCGTGTTGGCCACCGCGCTTGGGAGTGCACGAACCCACAAGTCGATGGTTGGGTTTGCCACAAGTGCGGACAGGCTGCGAGAATGAAGAGGCGTGTTATACGTGCGAAGTAAAGGGACACGGAGCAAGGTCTATCACGTGTCCTGTTTACAGAGGATGGATTCTAATGGGGCGCAGTCTTTTCTCCCCGCATAAGCAGGTGGCTACAACGGCGACGATAGCAGCAGAGGCTAGGCAGGTGCCTGCGCAGGAAACGCCGGCAGGCGCAGCGGCGCAAGAAGAAGTATCGGATACTGACGCGGAAACCATCATGGACGGAGAAGGTTTCACGCAACTCCTGCGCGATAAGCGTGAACGCCTAAAGCATGCCTATAGCTCTCTCGATACGCAATGCCGGATGTCGAAGCCAGAAAAAAAATGATGGCCAGTAAACAGGACTACGTCAGCATTTTGCAGCTAAACTGCAACCGTAGCACAGGTGCCCATCATATGCTTGAAACAATTGCTGGACGCCGTAGGGCAAACTTATGCCTTCTGAGCGAGCCCAACATTACCCTTGCCAAGCGCAAGGCGCATGTATGGACGGTTGACGACGGGAAGAACAGCAAAAAGAACCAGCTGCATCGTAAAGAATAAAAATAGTCGGAAATATAAAGTAGTTGGAAAGGAAGGGGCAAAAGATTATCCTGGGTTGAACTCAAAGGCCTGGGTCGCATCTACTATTATCTGTTATAGTAGCCCCAATGGAACACTAGCGGAGCTACTTGAGGACGTCACAATGTCGGCGCGGGCCAGCTTGGAGCCGCTAGTTATCTTTACCGGTGACTTCAACGCTGCTTTGCCTGTGTGGGGCTCGAGGGAGACTAATAGCAGGGGGCAAGCTGTTATGGAATGGTTAGCCAGAGAGGATCTGGTGACCTTGAATAATGATGAAGCTACGTACTGCTCCTCAAGGGGAAGAAAATTCTGGATTGACCTTCCAATCTGCAAGACATCGCAGGCGCAAAAGATTGTTGGTTGGCGAGTGTTAAACGAGAAAGAAAACCTCAGCGATCACTACTGCATCGAGTTCAAGGTGAAGGGAGCTAGCAGCAGGGAGGCGACACGACCTCAAGTCAGGCGACATGTGTGGCGCATAAAAAGTAACGAAGTGTTAAAGGAATCGTAGAAAGGATTGCTGGAGGGCGACGGAATGCCGGAAACAGCAGACGACTTATACAGTCTACTGAAGAGGGCGTGCCAAAAAGCATCTACTCCTCCAGCTCGACCCAGCATGAAACCAAGGTCAGTGTTCTGGTGAAACAACGCTATTGCCTCGGCTCGTACAGAGTGCATGCGGTACAGACGTATCTACACCCGCGCGCGTAGAAGTGAAGGGGACTCCGAGCGAACTCGCCAACTGGGCATTGAGTACAAAAGGGCGAAGGGCTGCCTGTGAAGAAAGATTAGCAAAAGCAAGGAAGCCTGTTTGCGCGATTTGGTCAAGAAGCTAGAGTCGGATCCTTGGGGCAAGCCATACCAGATCGTCAGGGGCAAGTTAGGCGAGGCAAAGCGTGAGTATCTGGAGGAGGACGAGAAGTCTCGGGTGATTAACACTTTTTTCCCACAGCACCCGCATTTCGATCGAACAAAATTTGAGACTTTACCGGATGGCGACGTCTGCGAGGTCACTACGGGCGAAATTTTAGCTGCAGCTCATCACAAAAGATATTTCGTACGGGTAAGCTTCCTAAGAGCTGGAAGGTCGCCGAGGTAGTGCTACTACCCAAAGGCAACGGAATACCCGCCTGATCTACCTGTTAGGCAATTTAGCCAAAGGTGTAGAAGCCATCATGGAGGATCGGCTGAGGACCTTTGTTGAGGAAAATGGGCTATTATCAATAAGCAGTTCGGATTCTAAAAGCATAGGTCTGTTCTGTCGGCCGTCCACAAAGTGGTGGCAAAGGCCGAACTTATCAAGAAATCTACTTGGAAAACCAGGGATTTGTTCCTAGTGGTGTTGCTGGATGTAAAAAATGCGTTTAACAGTATCCCGTGAAAAGTGGTTCTGGAAACGCTCCGGCGAAAAAAAGTCCCACCGTTGGTGCGGTTGGTTTCCGACTACCTGAGCAATAGACGGGTAGAGAACGGGCGTACCAAGGTGAACATGATTGCCGGAGTGCCGCAGGGTTTAATCATTGGACCCTCTCTCTGGAATCTGGCATACGATGACGTCCTAAACATCCAGCATCTTCCACCGGGAGTGGAATTGGTCGCCTACCGGGATGATCTGGCTGTGACAATCAGGGCCAGAACTAAGATAGAGCTAGAGACATACGCCAACATTGCGCTGGCGGATGTCGATAAGTGATGAGAGGTGCCGGCCTAACACTTGAACCACAGAAGAGTGAAGCTATTCTACTCATCGGGAAGAAGAAATTGTGCTCCTCTAAAGTTTATGCTGCCGGGCGTAAAAATTGAGCTAGAATGACCCGGCAAGATTACTTGGGCATTACACTTAGGACCGAGGATTGCGAGGAACTCCTCATGCAAGGATTGCGGCTGGGAAGGCGCCAAAAGGCGGCTTAATGACATCGCCCTGTCTATTGCCCAACACGTGCTGCCCAAGAGATACGCGTCCAGAGACTTCTGATGTCCGTATCCGAGTCGATTATCCTTTCGGGCTCGCCCGTTTGGGTGTCGCCTACATTGGACTCAGATGCTACTAAAAAGATCCTGAGGAAGGTCCAGAGATCGGAAGCCTACGTATCATTCGGGGGTGTCGCACCCATCAGCACGGGGCCTCGCTCGTGCTGGCGGAGACAGTGCCCTTGGACCTAAAGGCAGCCGAACGTCGGCGCTTGTGGGTTAACCCAAATAGGGAGTTCGTAAAGAACGCGCGAGGTGACACTAGATCGGTGACAGAAGGATGGGATAGCATCCCGAACGG